>VDFB02341570.1:0-34371 GCA_007258455.2 Sequoia sempervirens
AAATCAGGTACACCTGGAAAACCTGTGGAATCGGACAGGGTTCAGTTGTTTTGTCTGAAACGTTTCTGAGTTCCTCTGGCCGAAACCCAACATACCCCAGGTCAACATGGCAATTCCAACATGATTCCAAGGCATTTCAAAGGGCTGGTTCGAGTTTCAAAGGTTTTTTTTTTTACTTTTTTGCATGGTAAATAGAAAAACGAAAACACCAAACCAAAACATTTCATTTTGTTTTCATTTTAATCTTTTTGCTGCTAGTTTAGCATGGCCGGCTGCAAAAAAACCCTATCTCCGCGATTTTGAGGGTGAAAGAGGACACAAATTTAACGCAAGTTGCAGGGAGAGGACATGGGTTGGACGCAAGTTGCAGGGAGAGGATGTGGGTCTGATAAACACTGGCAATTTCAAGTTTTTTAGTGCCGTCAAAGAATTTTTTGCTGCCACTCCAGTCAGCCAGCTAGGGGTGTCTTATCATTTTTTAAAGTTTCTAATAGTTTAAACTCTAAACTTCAACACTTTAAAATGTTTAAAAAAATGTTGAATGCTTATTTTCTTATTTATTTTTCTTTGCAGTTTAAATTTATTATTGTTTATTTAAAATTTAAACTTTTAAAATTTAATATTGTATGATTTTCTTATTAATATTTTGTTATTTTGTAGTTGAATAAATAATAAATATTATATTGATATTTAGTTTGTGGTTTAATAAATAATTTAGTTTAACAATTGATGTAAATGTTAAATAATAAAAATCATATTAATATAATTAAATATGTTAGACTTATAGACTTGTAGTTAATTAAATTATTAATTATTAATTAAAATTTTGAAATTCTATATTAATATATATTTTAATTATATTTAAATTTTTAATATTGTATATATTTATATTATTATTATATTATAAGTTTTTATATGTCACTAGTATTTCAAATTATTATAAATTGTATATAAATTAGTTAATATTATAATTACACTATCTTTTTAATTCTTGTTTTTAGGCTGCAAACATGTTATATATTTACGATTTATTTTTATTTTTTGTACGAGCGTGCCTAAACGTACCAAACCCCCAAAAAAACTGTTGTACCCACATACCCACACCCGATTCAGCAACTTAGCTTTTAACCTATGTTTCCAAGATGGCAGGGAACAACACACCCCTTTTTCTTTTTCCTATGTTACCAGATTCGCCTCTAGAAGGTAGGGTATGGGTTCGGATTTGCACCTGGTTTGGATCCTAGTCCGATTCACCTGTGGGTTCGACCATGATTCGACATTTCTTGGTCGGATTCGCCCAGCGAAAACCCAAGCGAACTCAGGCAGAACCCAAAGCAAACCCAGGCCAATCCAGACAGAACCCGCGTGGCTAGGCGACCATAAAGTGTTTTTTTAGCATTTTTTAAATGTTTTATGGAGTTTGAGTTTCACCCATGCCGAAGGAAACCCTAAAAGTGACCTCTAAATCACTCTAAACACCTAAACTACCTCATTCTTATCTATTTGTTTTGCAAACAAGCATTTTCATTCCAAGAGGCTGAGCTTTCATTTTTGCTTGCTGGATTGACAAAAGGAGTTGAAGATTGATCATTGAAGCTTCTACAAATGATTGTATTGCCATTCCTATAGATTTGCAAGCATTTATTGGCTGCCACAAAGATTGTTCAAGGATATTTTTGCAAAGAAGTAAGTTTTTCTCTTTTTTTTTGAGTTTTTTCATCCATTTTTTTATTTTACAAAAATAAAACTTTGTTTTGTTTAATTTTATAATTTATCTATGTTTTTCCATTCTTCTATGAATGTATGCAAGATTCAAAAGAGCTAGGTTTTATAAATCAATATTTCGTTTTCAAGTTTTTTGTTTTTGTTTTCAAAGTTTGAATTTTGAATGTGTTGTTTGCAAAAAAAATTGCCATAGGAATCACAATGTCAATCGGTTCTAGCTCCGGCTCCGCAACTAAATCAAAGTTCATCCAAATTCTCCTCTATGGAAGTATGTTGAAATGATAAAACTGGTTCCAAGTGGTGGTAGTTACATTTGGAAATGCAATGGATGTGATGTTCAATATTCTAGTTCATATTTTAGGGTGAAAGCACATTTGTGTGGCATAACTAGAAAAGGCATCAAGCCTTGCCCTGGAAAAGACAATGTACCTATTCCACCTAAGACAATTGCAAAATACATTATGGAGCAAGAAGCAGCAAATGAACAGGAAGCCCAAAAAGGAAATCACCCTTTATTAAAAAAAAAAATCAAAGGGAATGCAGCCCCCATCTAATCCCAATATTGTGGTAGAAGACCTCCCATTTATGGCCACTCCGGATTCTCAAGCTCAAAGTGCACAACATATTGCAAACAAGAGAACAAAGGGGCCTTTGGAACTTGCATCTCAAAATGAGAGTAGAGCCATTGCCAACCAAAATGTAGCAAGATGCATATATGCCAATGGAATAGCTTTTAATGTTGTTCGTTCTCCATATTGGAAAGAGATGTTGAGAACAGTTAATGAAACTCCAAATGGGTACAAGGGCCTAGGTTATGAGAAGGTGAGTGGCACCTTATTGGAAAAGGAGGTTTTGTTGGTTGAAGATTCATTGAAGCCCATAAGAGATTCATGGGTTGAGACAGGTGTGTTCATTGTTTTGGATGGTTGGAAGGACTCAAAAAATCGGCCTTTGATCAATGTCCCCTAAAGGGGCAATGTTTTTGAAAGTTGTGGATTGTGAGGGGCAAGTAAAAGATGGACAATTTATTGCAGCCATTGAGCAAGTGGGACCCTGCAACGTTGTTTAAGTTGTAACGGACAAGAATTGTAGAGCTGTAGGGTTGTTGGTTGAGGAAAGATATTCACATATCTTTTGAACACCTTGTGCGGTCTCTTCACTCAATCTTATGCCGCAAAAGATTGGGAATAAAATTGCATGGATCAAAGAATTGTATGCTGAGGTTGAGGACATTCAGATGTTCGTCACCAAGGGATCTTTCAATCATTTTCAAAATTGGAGCTATTGAAGGTAACTAAAGTAATATTTATATTTTCTGATTTTCATAATTTGATTGTGTATTATAATTTTAATTTTTCTTTAAAGTTTAATTTTAAATTTTAATTATTTTTTTTAATTTGCAATAGGTTGCAAAGACCCACTTTGCCTCTAACACAATCGTCTTGAGACAACTTGTGAAAGTTAGAGAGGCACTTTCTAGCATGGTGATTAGCAACAATTGGTCTATATGGAGGCAAAGTAGCACTGAAAGAGCAACAAAAATTAAGAACATGATATTAGATGACTCATGGTGGAATCATGTGGAGTATCTCCTCAATTTCACCGAACCCATTTTGAGTATGATTCGCTATACTAACATGGACAATCCATGCATTGGAGAGATATATGATGGTATAGACTCAATGCTTGAGAAGATCAAGTGCACCATAAATGCGAAAGAGCAAGACCCTGAAGAGACTTTCTTCAAACAAGTGCAAAGAATTGTTGAAGAAAGATGGAACAAAATGACAACTCCATTACACCTTGCATTTGCATTGACTCTGAAATACTACAGTAGTCATGAATGAGCTCATTGATTTTGTGCACTCTAATGGTCTAGGTGTTGATGCTCTTCGTGATAGGTTCTTAAAGGATGCTCATAGTTGGTGGTACTTCCATGGACAATACTTCCAACATTTGCAGCCCCTTGCAATCAAAGTTTTATCACAAGTAAGTTTAATAAATTTTCATATTTTAGTTTTAAAAGTTTCATAATTTCATTTATAATTTATAATTTTTTAGTTGTTTACTTTGTCTTCATAGGTTGCTAGTTCATCTGGATCTAAGAGGAAATGGAGCACATATTCTTTCATCCACTTAGTAAAGCACAATAAATTGCTCTCAAAAAGAGAAGAGGACTTAGTATATGTACATTCCAACTTGTGTCTCCTTTCACACAAACAACGTGACTACAAGGAAAGGAAGACAAAGTTGTGGGATATAGAGCCAAAGGATACTGACTTGGATGCTTCCACTTCCCACCATATTGCATATGAGGAGTCCAATATCCAATAGCAGCATGGGCACAATACTAGTGCTAGTGATGGTGACATTGGTACTACTTGTGATTCATCTAGTCTTCCTACTTCATCTAATGTCAATGTTAACATTGATATTAATGATTTAGAGAACCCATATGATGATTAAAACTTTAAAAGTGTTGTAATATTCAACTTGAAGTTTGAACAATGAAAATTTATCATGCAAGTTTTAAATGATATTCAAGTTTATGGTGGTTTTATTGTTTATATGATGTTATGTGATATTCTAATACTAATTCATGCTTCTAGGCTGCATATATATATGTGTGTGTGTGTGTGTGTGTGTGTTTTGTACTAACGAACCCAAAACAAATCAAACCCCACCCCGCAAAAAATTTAGCCGAACCGGCGAACCGAACCCCCAAACCCAAACCCAAACCAGTACTGGAACTGGGAACTTAGCTTTTTTCTAAAACTTTCTCCTTTTTTCAACCCAAATAAATTTTGGGGCATCTGGCTATCCCCAGGATCAAAAAGGGATGTCAAAAACACTAAATAGGTAAATGAAGTTGAAATGGCATTGCCCTTATTCTTCTAAAATTTGGGGATGTCCCTCAAAAAGAGGGACCTTTCATGCAATAGCCCAATTAGCATACAATCCTTTCTTGTCAATTGCACCTATAAGTTCAAAAGCAAAGGATTTTAATATCTTTGGGATGTTTACCATCTCTATTCTTTTGGAATATATAATTGGAAAGAAACAGGACGATTTTCCAAGAAAGGTCCCTCCCTATAGATGGAATATGCAACAAATGCCTCCTTAGGTTTGTTGGAAGGTGTTTTATGCAACCCCAAGTGAAATATCTTTTAAGAAGATAAGGTTTGTATCAGAGATCTTTGCTGTAGCAAAAATATTCCCTCCTGAATTTGATATTATAATGAATATATATATGTTATCACATAACAAACTATTGTTTTTGTTCCCTAACAACAAGCTAATATTATTCCCTTATTCCATCATGCTTCAAATATGGGTGGGGAATATCAAAAAATTACCTGATGAACACATTTAAGAGTTCATCAACACACAAGATACGAATAGGGACATACACATCTATTCATGATAAGCAATAGTGGAACTAGCCTCACTATGCTTCTTCAATAAGACTAACCATGTTGGACTTTTATCCAAGAATAGGGACAAACAGTTCCATTGGAGGTCATAGAACAAATTGGGCTAGGGACTAACACATCTATCCTGTGAATGGTAGAGAAAGAAAGACCTTCTATTAACATGTAAAAAGCTACATTATATCGAAGCTACAGATTACTGTAGATATTAACTATATCTACCTACCTAGAGACTACTGTAGAAACAGTAGTTAACTAAGCTAACTAAACAAAAAAAACATTGAACATTAATAATACAATAATAATATTATTCTAACACCCTCCCTTAATGGTCAATCCGTCAACAACACCAAGTTGCCCCCTGAATTTTACAAACTTATCCGGGCTCAGACACATGGTGAGAATATCTACAGTTTGATCTGTTGTCGGAACATATTGCAGCTGAACTAATCCGTTTGCTACCAGCTTGCGGATGTAGTGACAATGAAGCTCGACATGCTTGGTACGTTCATGGAAGACTGGATTTTTGGTCAGTTTGAGCACCCCTTGATTATCAATGTACAAGGGTGATGGTCCTGCTTGAGACATGTGCATGTCAATAAGCATCCTACGAAGCCAAACTGCCTCACATGTTGCTTTAACGGATCCTCGATACTCTGCTTTAGTCGAGGAAGGAGCCACTGCCTGTTGCTTCTTGCTGGTCCATGTTACAGCACCGGTACCCAAACTGAATACATACTCAGAAGTAGACTTTTTGTCATGCACTGAACCTGCCCAATCTGAGTCTGTGTAACCAATCAGCTTTGGATCTTTGCATCTACCATAGAGAATGCCATAATCTGAAGTGCCCTTAAAATATCTCAACACTCGCTTTGCTGCAATCCAATGATCAGCTTTTGGAGCTGTCATGAAGCAAGAAATGTAGCTCACTGCAAAATTGATGTCAGGTCTAGTGGTAGTGAGGTAGATGAGACTGCCCACTAGTTGCCTAAATGTCGTTTCATCAATCGGAGGTGAATCAGAGTTGGCTGACAACTTCAACCCCTTCTATAGGTGTGGAGGCAGGTTTGCAGTCCTGCAACTGAAATTTGTCAAGTAGACTTCGGGCATACTTAAATTGAGAGATAATAATACTATTAGTTGTCTGCCGAACTTCAATACCCAAGCAATAATGGAGAAGGCCCAAATCTATCATGTCAAAGGCTTGGCACAAATCCTATTTGATTGTTGCAATCAAATGTGTTGAACTACCAGTAATGATCAAGTCATCAACATAGACAACAAGAAAGAGAAGATCATCACCATAGTGAAGAGCACAAAGATATGCAAGGAGGGGGGGGGGGGGGGTGTGAATCAGTATATCAACTAACTTTTTCCCTCTCAACTCTTATCAACTTCAAACTCTAATACAAATCAACTATGCAAGAATATCTCAATATGAACAAGTTGACACCAAGATTTTACATGGAAACCCTTACGGGAGAAAACCACGGTACAAACAATGTACTTTATGAATTATATAAACTTTTACAATGAATGTAGGCACCAACCTACAAGGAGTTTCAACCCCTAATGCTGATTTAGTAGGCACCAACCTACAAGGTGCACCAACCCCTACTTGCCAAGCACCTACTTAGCAAAGATTATAATTTGAATGAATAGTGTTCCACCTTTAATGTTGCTTCTCCAACGAATGATGGACAATTCTTCAAATGTGATTTAAACTAAGCTTCACAATCCCTTCATGAAATCTGCAAATATACTCTTTTATATCTGTATAAGTCTCATCACACATATGATAAATAACTGCTGCAAATTCTTCCTTATTCTGTCCTTTATACAACTGAAAATCTGCTCCACAAACTCTCTCTAAATCTGAAAGTATTTCTTTGATTATTTTGCATATATCCTCTTCTTAAATCTCCACATGAGACGCTGGTATAAGAATGATATTTTCTTTTACATATCACACTCTCACACTTCTTAATCTGCACTTTTAGATTATATTCATTGTCATGTCCCCCTTGCTGTCTTGTTTTACACAGCCTTCTTTTACACACCTGATTGTGACTTAGAGTTGTTCCACACAGCACATACTTGCTTGTGTTTTGATGATATAACTTTTATTTCTCCACACAGCACTCTCTACTTCAGACATAACAGTTATTCCATGCTACACTCACACATACAGCATGTGCTTGAATGATATTATCTTTTTCACACACAGCACTTGTGTTTCTTTAGATATAGCAGTTATTCCACACTTACACAACCCACCACATCTGCTTGTCTTGACGATATAATCTCTATATTCATACACAGCATACACTTTAGATGATATACATTTTTACGCCCAGCTACACACTCCAATCTTCAGATAATATACATTTTATGCACTCACACACACTACATATTAAAAGACTCTTTTTATATCTCCTTATGCCTTTTGATGAAGAGAGGCATCTATTCGAATGAATACAACCTTTTGAAAAGATATTTCCTTGAAACATACTTCAAGCGCTGCCTCATAACTAACTCAAATTAATCTTTGCCCTTTTAATATAACTACTGCCTTTTAATACCAAGCGTTGCCTTAACAAATTCTAGAATTGTTTTATAACTAATTACTTCGTTAAAAGATAATTACTGACTTCAAATGTATTTGAATAATCCACATAATAGATCGCAACTTAGCAGATTGGTTCCTCTCATCATTATGTTTTGGAGATGAACTTGTTTTCAAACAGTAATGCCTTAATGAATATTTAAGATGATTTCAGATAGCTTCTTTACGGGTCTTCAAGACATCGTTTCTTACAAGCTATTACTGGTCTGGACGGTGTCATTCATTGAAGCGATCCAAAAGCAAAGGCAGTTGGTGACACACCGAACTAGATGATATTCGACACCAATCAAGCTTGAATGTGCTACCCAACAATGTATCTAAATCCAATAACTATTGAAACTTCTTGTATTACCGTCGTTGGCCGTATGAGGCTTCATTGTTAATTTATCGATTTTATTCTCTCTATATGTGATCTCTCGGCAATATGATGTTCTCCCGTAAAACACAAAGATTAAGGGAAATATTTATGTGTAGAAATATACGGCTATTAAATCGTCGATTATGCAAAACATGAGTATCGCAGGTGAAGTTGTTCCCATATAGAAGTATCCCCGATAATAACCAAGTCTTGAGCAATTTAATACTTCCAATCGAAATGAGAAGAGGGCTGCTGTGATATATATATATATAAAAAGTTATTATTCCAATAACTTCTACGCATTCACCGTTAAGGCCCACGATTCATAAATTCTTCACGTCAGACAAAATATGTGAGAGGGATGAATAGACGTGACTCAGATTGACACAGTGTCTTCCTATATCAACAGTGCTGCACTAAATGGCTTGTGTCATAATAGAAGAAACTTCAACTCAATATAGGAAGAAACCACAATTTTCCTTCTGATGTTTTGTTTTATCTGATTTGGAAAGTAACCACTTTGACTTATTCAAATTGCAATAGAATATGTTATCTTCAGTCATGCATCTACTTGACATCAATGACAAATTTCCAACACAAAGTGTTTGACCTACAAATTGCAATCAAAAGGGTTGCGCTAAAAACCATGATCAACCAAGTACTGATCAATCTTGATGTACCATGCACGAGGAGCCTGTTTAAGTCCATAGAGTGCTTTCACAAACCTACACACCTGATGTTCTTTGCTGGCAACCTTCAAACCAAGAGGCTGCGTCATGTAGACTTCATCCTGCAATTCACCGTTGAGGAAGGCACTCTTGACATCCATCGGATGAACTGTCCATCCAAATTGGGTTGCAATAGCAAGAAAAAGACGAATTGTGCTCATCTTAGTAGTAGGAGCGAAGGTCTCCTCGTAATCAATGCCCTCCCGCTGTGTGAATCCCCGAGCAACTAATCTGGTCTTGTATTTATCCAAAGTACCATCTGCATGATACTTGACCTTGTATACCCATTTGCAGTTGACAGGTTTCTTCCCAGGAGGAAGATCAAAAAGAACCCAAGTGTGATTCTTCAGAAGACTATGATATTCTGTCGCCATAGCCTTTTCCCGCTCTGGAATTCATTTAGCCTCTGAATATGTCTGAGGCTCATAGATGTTGTGGATGTTGGCCATAAGAGAAAAATTGACAGTGTGTTGTTGCTTGCTCTTGCTTCGAGTTGATCTACCCTCAATGAGTTCATCATCATGAAGATCGTCGATAGTCTTGGCCCACCACTTAGGCCGACAAGTAGAAGTACCAACATCTGGAATAGGAGAAACAGCATCTCCTGGGAGTTCTAGAACAAAATCATCTAGATGTGAGTCTTGAGGAAAATCAGGTGGTGCTAGATCATGACTTGTAGACTCCTCATCTTCAGAGTCAGAATGCTCTGAAGCCCTCCCATCAGGGGAACCAAGAGGAAGACGAACACCCTCATCAGGAACCTTCATAGGCTGATCCGCAGGACTGGTAGTAGGAACAAATGGACCGGTAGTCTCATCAATCACAACATCACGACTGAATATGAGACGATCTGTCTCCACATCAATCAACCTGTATGCCTTGTGATTGTCGTTGTAACCAGTAAACATAAGTGTTTGGCTCTTGGAGTCCAACTTGGCACGCTTGGCATCTAGAATCCATACATGAGTTGTAGAACCGAAGACTTTCAAATGGCCCACCTTAGGCTTATGTCTTGACCAGGCTTCTTCAGGAGTCATCTTCTTAACGGCCTGTGTAGGTGACCGATTCAGGAGATAGACTACAGTATAAACTACTTCAGCCCAGTATTTCTTAGGTACATTTTTGTACTCCAACATAGAACGAGCCATTTAAGTAATGGTGCGATTCCTACATTCAACAACACCATTCTGCTGAGGGTTGTATGGTGTGGTAAGTTGTCGTTTAATGCCGTGTGTAGCACAAAAAGAAGAGAAGTCAATTGAACAAAACTCCCCCCCATTATCTGACCTTAGAGTGACAATCTGAGAACCTGATTCCTTCTCAACTAAGGCCTTAAACTGCTGAAATGTACTGAACGCGTCTGATTTATGTTTCAAAAAATACACCCACATTTTTCGACTGAAATCATCAACAAACAATAAAAAGTACCTGGACCCAGTAACAGAAGGAGTATTCATTGGCCCACATACATCAGCGTGAACCAGTTGAAGTACCTTGGAGGCTCGCCAAGAATCACCATCCGTGAACGATGTCCAATGCTGCTTGCCAGCTTGACAGGCTCCACAAACTCCATGATTTTGAGTTTGGATCTCAGGTAGACCAGCAACCAAACCCTCCCGAGACAGTTGAGAGAGGTAGTGGACATTCAACTGCCCATAACGCTGGTGCCAAAGTTTGCTAATGGAAGTGCTCCTAGCAGCCAAAGCGTGCTCCTGAGAATCACCAGAATCAACAAGTCTATATAGACCATGATCCTCAAGTCCCATAGCAATTGTTGTATGAGTCTCCCTATCAACGATGCTGCAAGTGGACGAACTGAACACACATCTAACTAGGGAGAATGCCGCATGATTTGACTGACTAAGAGAAGGTTATGTTCCATGCCTGGAACATAGTAGACATCGAAAAAGAGTAAATTTCTTTCCCCTGAGTGAATCTGGACAGTGCCCTTACCAACAACTGTGTACTCTTCGCCTCCTCCAAAAATGACTGAATCAGAGAATGGTTCGAATTTTGTGAACCAATCCCGAC
The DNA here is from genome assembly GCA_007258455.2 of Sequoia sempervirens. Taxonomy (NCBI): domain Eukaryota; kingdom Viridiplantae; phylum Streptophyta; class Pinopsida; order Cupressales; family Cupressaceae; genus Sequoia; species Sequoia sempervirens. The sequence continues at coordinate 10,900 of VDFB02341570.1, forward strand.
GATGAGTAAAATGTCGCGATGCCCCGGAATCGATATACCAGGCAGAAGATTGTACTAGATCTGTTGTGCACTTAGCCATGAAAGCATAGAATGCAAATTCTTTCTGCTCAACGTGCTCCGTGACATTTGCCTTTTGTTGAGACCCTCCATGCTTTTTTTGTTCAGAAGCCAAACAAATGTGACAGTCAGCCTTCATGTGACCATATTGATGGCAATAGTTGCACTGAACATTCTTTTTCTTCTTGCTGTCCTGAGAAGAACCAGAGCTTTTCAGGAAAGAAGTTTGTGCCTTCCCTTTGTTCTTAGCAGAAGATTTGGTAGAGAATGCTTGCTCTGTGCAAGATGAACTAGTACTGCTTCCAAATTGTTGTCACCATCGATCATGTCGCAAAGATCTCAAATTTGAGATCAACATTGGTGGAGGTGATATTCAACGTCTCGATGAAATGCTCATACGAATGTGGGAGACTCTTCAAAGTAATGACCACCATATCTTCTTCCTCTATTTTTTGACCAATCACCTCCAGCTGATCTTGAATGTCCTTAATCTTCGTCAGATGTTCCTGTAAAGACATTTTTTCATCCATCATGATGGAAAAAAGCATGTTTTTGAGAAAGAACGCTTTGCTCTTGTCGGAGGTTTCATGAAGGGCCTTCAAATGATCCCAGATTTCTGTAGCAGTTTTGCCAGACGGTACCTGAGGTAGTTGCTCATCTATGACGGAGAGTTTAATGAGCATGACGGCTTCTCGGTTGCATTCATCCCATTTGTCTTGATCCTTTCTGGCTATAGCGGGACGGGTTGAGTTCCCCAAAACGACCTGATCAAGACACTGATATTCAAAGATCGTAAGCATTCGCTGCTTCCAGGTGTTGTAATTCTTCCCGTTGAACTTTTGGTTGCTTTCAGGCATTCTATTCGTCAAAGATGCCATCACGTAACACGAGGACAAACTGGTGAGGACAAAATAATGCACAAAAAACAGAAACAGGTTCTACAAAACAAATTCCAAGGCAGAAACCAAAACCCTAGCACGAATTTCAAGGTTTTACTGAGAACACAGAAAATATTAATAAAAACCCAAAAGGATTTAGGAATACCAAGAAAATTTTGACGGCACAAATTTTGAGGCACGAAAAACAAGGTACCCAGAAAAAACGGAAGAGAACCTAGTTGAGGTCTCAAAAAACCTAGAAGGAATCTACAATCAAAAAAAAAAAATCGCCTTCAAAAAGAAGGTTAAAAACCTAGTCGAAAATTATGGAACCCTAGCTGCCAAGAAGACTTCAAAATTTGAAGAAAAAATCCTAAAAAATCCCAAAAATACAGTCACGAATAGAAACCCCGTTGTCGACACCCAAAAATGGAGAGAAATCTACTGTAAATCGCAGGCAACACCAGTTGAAAAAAAATGCGGCCATATACTGATGAAAAATCCGCGACCAAAGAAAAAAAATGGCGCCAAAAGAAAGAAGAAAACGCGGCGAACAAGTGTCAATTCGTGCGGCTGAAAACGAGAGCAAAAAACTCACATAAATTGTGGGCAAAATGCGTCAAAAGGAAAACATCGCGCACAGCAGAAACGCGGACCAGCAAAGAAGAAAAGAAGGGGCGACCAACACGCACCCAGGAAAAAACAAATACGTCTTAGACAGAAAAAAAACAAGCAGAAAAATCTGCGATTATCAAAAACGTATGTTTAAAAGACCCACGATTTGCAAAAACACACGCCCAAGTGAAATAAAATCGCGTTTTCAAGATACCCACGTTTTGTAACACAAGGGTTTCAATTTTTAATGAGTAAGACTCAAAAAATCAAACTTAAAAACCCTCGAAAATCTTAGACCAAGCATTCACGAAATTACCCAGAAACCATAGCACAAAAAAAATTCGAATTATGACTTTTGGTAAAGCCCACGAATTTTTAGGGTTTTTTTCTTTCCTAAACCTCTGATACCATGTGAATAGTAGAGAAAGAAAGACCACCTATTAACATGAAAAAAGTTACATTATATTAAAGCTATAGATTAGTGTAGATATTTACTATATCTACCTACCTAGAGATTACTGTAGAAACAGTAGTTAGCTAACTAAACAAAAAAAACATTGACCATTAATAATACAATAATAATATTACTCTAACATATCCATCATCTATTATGAGCAAGGAGACACACTTATATTCATGACAACTATGATTGGGGGACAAACACATTCAATCATAATTACCCAACAATTGTGATTAGGGGCAAACACATCTAATCACAAACAACCATCAATTGTAACTAAGGGACAAACACATCCAATCACAAACAACCATCAATTGTGATTGGGGACAAACACATCCAATCACAAAATCAAATTTTTTATTTTATTTAGAAAATGTATTCCTCCTCAATGTTCTCGTGTAGCTACTTCAAAAAGACATTCTTCATGATTGTCTGCAACCATTGCCTTGTTTATATTTAGCTTTCCATTGTAGAATCCCCTGTTCTCCCTGATTCTGAAAACTGCTTGTTTTGATTGTTTTTCTCGTTTTTGCATATACCGTTGAAGTGCGATTTTGAAAGAAATTGCATATAAAAATTAAATAAAATACCACACGTCTACAAATGATGGAAACTGATTGATTTATTGATACCAATAGGTTTATTGATCTACTATGCTGATTACAAGCAAGATCTGATGACATGCAACTTAAAAAGCAACAATATTATTGATGTAAAAACCTGGTATTTGCAGCAGATTGTAAAACCCTTGAAAGATGTGTCCAGATCTCAAGAAATAGGCGCATTAACTGAAGAATCTCTACTAGATGAATCCCACACTGAAAACCCTGAAAGTAAATACTCTGTGAATGTTCTGTGATCACTTCTAAATGAAGAAATCTCTCTGAAAGCAATAGATCAGCTGGTATTTCACAGCCTCTGAACTGCAACACTGAAGATGGCTCGTTCTCCAATGCCTGTAGACAACTGAAACCCTTGGCTCCGTTCTCTGGAAGAATACTTGATCAAAAATTGATTTCATAACATAATGAACTTTCTTCACAATGAAAAATACTTATATTCTCAAGAGGGTCGCCTTTTTCCTCAAAAGGCATCATTTAAATAAAATTGAATTTTATCTTTTAATATTTCCAAAGTCTCGAACGCACTTTTAATTATAAATTATAATTAAAAAGTGGCCCCCTTCAATGTTGGTCGAACCCTTCAAGAAATCACTTAAGTTATAATATTAAATAATATTATAACTTTATATTATATGCTTCAATAATTAATATTTAATTTGACAATTAAAATATTAATATCTTTCTCAATTTACGTCCGATTAACGAACCGTCTGAAGCTGGTGAATAAGTGATTGATTTTGCACATGACCAAACCATACTGCTAAAAATAGCAGGGGTGCTCCGCTGAATGACCTAACTTACTAAAAATAGCAAGTCAGGCAAATGATGTCCGAATGACCCCGAACGAAAGCCAACTAGTAAATTTTGACAATCCGAAGCCAAGCCAAGCTCCAACAAGAGACCCTCTAACCATACATATTAGCCTACGAGGGCTAAGAATAGGCTAAATCCACCGAACTCTGATGCTCACAAAATTGGGGACATTACAGTCCGCCCTCCCTGAAATTGCTTGTCCTCAAGCAATCTCTACCGCAAAGAAACCCAACTCCTCGGAAGGCCCAAAAGAAGAACTGTAAAGTGTCCCACACATCTCTAACTGTCTCCTGTAGCATCAACAAAAACACAACTGCGCAAGCTATCCCTGGATCCCAAACCCAGAGTGAAAGTCTGTCGTGTCTGTCATCCTCAGGCTGCCACTGCGCTCTACTACCTCCAACTTCACCATGCTGAGAATAGTGAAGTAACCCAATGGGACCCATCCAATACTCAGTGCCAAAACTGTCACCACCTGGATCCCAATACAATCTGAATTCACATCCATTTGTCATGTGGAGATAAGAACTTCTAGAAGCATCCGCTACACTGAATCTCTCCCTGTCCTCTGCTAAACCCTCGTGGATGTGATTACTGACCAAGCCATCATGCCAACTGACACCATAGTCATCCTGTAACCATGTACCCATAATAAAACTTTCTGACATAGAAGTAGCAAACCCTGTTGGATACATATCAGCATGATGTAAAACTGATAGCTGTCCTTGCAAGTAATCCCCCACTGTGACTCTTGAAGGGCCAATTGACTGCTCTTCAATGAGTCCATAGTCACCTCAAGCTCATGAGTGAGCTCATCGACCTGCTCCTCCTTTCCCTTCAATGCATCATAACAAATGCAATCCCACTCGAGAAGAAAATCCCTGTCTGCAAGTAGTTTTAGGTAATTTTGTTTCATCATCCCAATTGCTTCTCGAAGTGCATGTATCTCTGCAAGGGAAAAACCACTATCACCGTGCTCATTTGTCAAAGGAGTACTCCAACCATAGGTAGCTAACATCTGACGAGCAACATCAAAATGCTCAATGGTTGTGGCAATCATATTGTCATTCACCTTTAGTTGCCCAACCAAATGATGAGGACTCTGTAGCTTATGACCCCCATACAAGTTGTCCAGTTCACAATCTGCACTATGATATGAGGCTGATTCGTCATCACTCACTACATGATAAGCAGCATCATGTGTGCTTTCATCCATGCACACCTCAACATCTAAGGTACTGCTGCTATGTACCTCAAAGGATGGCTCAACTAATAAGGTAGAAGCTGCTGATATGACAGTATCTTCACACACTTCCACTTTCAATGCAACTATATCACCATTCAACTCATGATCCTGGGATTCTATGCCAACACTTGACCCTTCCAGCTTGTTTTCTAAGGTCTGATCTGAAAAATCAGACTCACCATGACATGAATCCTCAACACATAATGCATCACTAGTACCCAATTCTTGAGTATTTTCATGTGACAACCCCATAGCAGCATCTTGCACATGTGTAGTCACTGCTGTCTCAAGCTGATGCAAACTTTTTCTACTGCTGTTATGTAAATCAGAATTGTTAACAATGCTGGTTACAACTTCTGGAATGTTGTGAGCATCATTCTGTGGCTCCACCATACTATTTTCTTGATGTAAGATTTCCTTATCAACCACCGTTTCATTTTCAACCCCATGTCCTCTTGCAGATCGAAGATCATTCTCTACCGACTTATCTCTTTTTAACCCAAACACATCATAGAGATTCTTAGATACTTCACCAAGTCTCTCATTTTTGCTTCGTGATGAGGTTCGTCTTGGAAGGGAATCCTCATACTGCTGCAAAATATGAGTTAATCTTCGTTGTGAAAGCTTAAGTTTCCACTGGATATCATTCAACATGCTCTCAACACTTGGCTGCTCGCATTTCTTTGGTTTTCTTCTTTGCTTGTTATAATCTGTTCGATGCTCCATGTATTGTTCGAAGTCTAGACGCTCTTTGATCTTATCCGGGAATGCTCTATACTCCTCATAAGCAACCATTACCTCATCAACAAATTTAGAGGCCATAATTCTGGATTTTCTGATTTTGGAACTCTGGAATTTCGTCAAACAGTTTGCTGATGAACTCTTCTACTGCTGTTAATGGCTTCTTAATGTATTTTTATGCAAATAGTGATGATAAAAAGACTCTACTTGAAAACCCCTTTCAACTGAAATGTCAGAGAGTGCAATGTAATTTACTTCCTGGCTTTCCAAGAGTATAATATGACAGATCACTCATGCAATTAGGCTGCTACAGGAGGAAGACATTATAACAAACAGTTGACATGCAACTCAGAACTTCTTCTATTGAATCTTGACTGATCACAATAAATGCAACAAGTCACCATCCAAAGTGAGGACTGGCAATTGATATATAATTAAGACTAAACAATGCAAATGTCTTCTCAGCTATGCAAACACAAGGCTGCCTTAGCAGAGATATTGTCTGAGAAAACTATGTGCTGATTACAGTATGTAAACTTAGAATTGAATGAACCTGGAAACTATTTTGGCAGCCACGATGAATGTTAGAAAGTCATCCATATATGAAATCGGTAGACTTTGTTTCCAGCCATGTCTTCCTGTCTCAAGCGGCGCACAAGTTGCTCTCAAATATCCGTCCTCTTGACTTCTACAGAAACCGTGTCCTCTTCTAGCTCCTAGCACCTCCCGACACCTGAATTTGTATTAAGCACTCAGCTAAGTAGCACCCGATACAAACACTATGCGATTCTTCCCTTTGTTCAATTTAGAATTAAATTGAACTCCTTTTGAAATGTCTTATTTGCCATTCTTGTCCCATTTGCCATATCACTAATTTTGTCTTCATGCTTGTCTTTCCTCAACACCCGATAGTCAAAGTGTTATTTTTGGCTTTTACAATCTCCCGTGACTTCTCCAGCGTGGCCAAGACTTTAGAATAAGACAAGAGTCTAATAAGTTGCTGCCTCCAGATGATGCGCCAAGCTCTAAGCTGCTCCCAACAGCTTGAAGAATTCGTCTTATTCTTCAAGTTGACAACGCAAATATATTATGCCACGATTTTGTCTCCAGCGGCAATTATCCTGATTGATCCTCCTAGTTGGTGATTCACCACTAATATCTCCATTCCACGATTTGCAAACACTCCTGAAGATGGATGGCAGAGATAAAGAAATCGTCTCCTTTGTATTAACTATGCGATTCTTTTACATTTGACTTCACGTGATTTCCTTATTCATATATGTGGCGACTAAAGTTGATTCTAATCTCTTAAATATCCGTAGCAGTATCTTCAAGGTGTAGGATATTTTAAAGCTTCGACCCCCTTAATTTAAATTTGTATTACCACAAAGTCTCACGATTAGCTCCGGAAGCACCCCAAAAAAAATAATATCGACTTCATGCGATTATAATATTTGCTTATAATGAAATACGAAAGTCCCTTCCCTCTTTGACTTTAGCAGCGATCCAAATAAGATGAACAAATTCGTCTTTACTCGTATTTGTCCTCTCCGCCAAATCATCAACTTTCTGCGTCTCAATAAACTTCCTATTTATATCGGACTTCTCAATAAAATATACACTGCCAATATTTGCTTTCAAAATCCGTCTTTCTATAGTTTTTCGTCACTACCTTGTGTGACGTCTCCACATAAGAAGTCAAATCGATTGACTTATCTGGCGTTGGTTTTCTGATTTGTCTTCAATGATATTTGGAAATAAGTTATTGATTATTTTATTGCCGTCTCTTACCTATAAAGATTTGAAATTGTGTTTTCCCATAATCCTTCACTGAGACGATATGAGTACCTCCAGAATTGTCTTTGCCTTTTGACTGAAAGGAGGCACGATACTCAAGCAGCTCCCGATTCTCACATAAAGTTTGCCTTCTCTATATTTCGACTTTTCTGGTAATATAAATCGAATCTTCTTTTACCTGCTCTACTAGCTATAAGACAATTTGTCTTATCCAAGCAGCTGACTCAGCGCTGCTTAATCTTTATCAATAAAATCCTTTCTCAAAGACGACAAGAATTAGAGGATTATATGCAGGAGCACAAATGAGTAGCTTCCGTCTTTACTGACTGACCCGGTGGTTTGTCTTGACTGAAATTGTCTTTATTGATTTCCTTCCCAAATCGATTTGTCTCCTCTACTTGAGAATATATTTTGAAACCCTAATTTTCTAAGAATTTTCTTTTCTGTACCTAAAAACAATTTCCCCACACAGGATGGCAGGAAACCGCTCTAATACCACTGTAGAAACCCCTATTCTCCCTGATTCTGAAAACTGCTTGTTTTGATTGTTTTTTCTCGTTTTTGCATATACCGTTGAAGTGCGATTTTGAAAGAAATTGCATATAAAAATTAAATAAAATACCACACGTCTACAAATGATGGAAACTGATTGATTTATTGATACCAATAGGTTTATTGATCTACTATGCTGATTACAAGCAAGATCTGATGACATGCAACTTAAAAAGCAACAATATTATTGATGTAAAAACCTGGTATTTGCAGCAGATTGTAAAACCCTTGAAAGATGTGTCCAAATCTCAAGAAATAGGTGCATTAACTGAAGAATCTCTACTAGATGAATCCCACACTGAAAACCCTGAAAGTAAATACTCTGTGAATGTTCTGTGATCACTTCTAAATGAAGAAATCTCTCTGAAAGCAATAGATCAGCTGGTATTTCACAGCCTCTGAACTGCAACACTGAAGATGGCTCGTTCTCCAATGCCTGTAGACAACTGAAACCCTTGGCTCCGTTCTCTGGAAGAATACTTGATCAAAAATTGATTTCATAACATAATGAACTTTCTTCACAATGAAAAATACTTCTATTCTCAAGAGGGTTGACTTTTTCCTCAAAAGGCATCATTTAAATAAAATTGAATTTTATCTTTTAATATTTCCAAAGTCTCGAACGCACTTTTAATTATAAATTATAATTAAAAAGTGGCCCCCTTCAATGTTGGTCGAACCCTTCAAGAAATCACTTAAGTTATAATATTAAATAATATTATAACTTTATATTATATGCTTCAATAATTAATATTTAATTTGACAATTAAAATATTAATATCTTTCTCAATTTACGTCCGATTAACGAACCGTCTGAAGCTGGTGAATAAGTAATTGATTTTGCACATGACCAAACCATACTGCTAAAAATAGCAGGGGTGCTCCGCTGAATGACCTAACTTACTAAAAATAGCAAGTCAGGCAAATGATGTCCGAATGACCTGTTGATGTGTTTTTCGTGACCGCACCAACGCAGAATAAAGTCGCCAACGGCTACCCTACTCTCTCTTGATCAAAGTATTCCGCATGCTAAGATTGCAAGAAAGTTCATGCGCTCAACTCCAAGGTTCTTTCAGTGCGAATAGACTCAGTTGGCTCAATGTGATTTGCTGGTATTTCAAGGGGACTTATGGAATTATTCAACAGCTGAGGAAGGGGTTTCCACAATTCGACAAATTTATCAATGAAGCACAATTTTCCTATTCTAACCAGAAAGTACTGAATTTAAAGTGGTTGCAGGGTTAAGAGAGTCTAAATCTATTCTAAGGCGTGGGATATGGAGCTCAACTTCAGCAAACTTCAACCGAACTTCGCTTTGCCTCGCATCGGACAGCTTCCACGGAGTCGGTGCAATCTTCAAGGGAGATGACTAAAGATGTTCAAACCACCACTTGACATAAAGATACCATCACAACGCGCATACCATTATTCAAACTGTGATTGAAGTTAAGTACATGATATTCCAGTTGACCACACAAGGCGCATTCACCATCAGCAAATACACTAGTGGTATGGATAGACGAAGTTGCTTAGATCAACACCACATTCCACAGTTAACATCTACTTGCATGGAATGAAAATTATACTACTTTGAACTATTTTACGCTACCATTTGAATCGGAAGGACGAAGAAACCTTGCTAGCTACCCACAACAAAGATGAAATTCACCATCAATGAAAAACTCTTGTATTAAGAGAGTGTTCACAACAATTTCTTACAAAGTTTTCAAGGGAAAACTTTCCCTCTTCTTCAAACTACACTATCAATCTATACTAAGCTACTTCTAAGTTGTCCCTCTACTCTCTACTGTCTAACTTCTACTTCTATGTCTAATGAGATACAAATGACGGGGACTCCCCCTTTTATAGATGGCCAAGTCCAACGAACGGCTCAAATTACAATCGGCTGGATGGCCAAGATTGTGCCACCTCAGCCCTAAACAAGATTCGCCCTAAAAACCGCCACCAAGAGGAGTGGGATAATAAATGAGCCATAATGTCCATCATCCTTCTAGAAGATTCCATCCTTAAAACGCGTTCACACTGTTCTCGATCTTTGCGTTCAGCCAATTCTGTTGATCGCTTGGAGGAGGGTAAAAGAGTCTCTAAGATCGCCTCCTCAGATAATAAAATTTGATAGAATCCGGAGTTCAACTGCTCTTGATCTTCTTCTTGACGTTGTTCTTCAACTTTGCTCAAGCTTCCATCATCTTGGATTACTTTCTTCATCACCTTAAGTCATCATCGCTTGATCTCGACATTCCTCCTGCAAAACAAGCAAGGAGAAGAGTATTAGAACACTTCATACTATAAATTCAACTTACTTACCAGGATTTTCGCACTTTAACTTCCAAGGGTTCATCGTCTTCACTAGCCAGCTTCGCGTTCAAATTCTTCATGCCTTAGCCAAATTTTCAACCCATCTTCCTCAAGGGCGTATCATCTTTGAGAAATTCATTTCATTTGCTGGGTTATTGACAATTTTATTCATCTCTGGCTCAAGAAGATTGTCTTTACGAAGAATTTGAGCAAATTCACCTAGGCAATTCCTTTCAAATTCATCGTCTGGAGGATTTCACCTTGAAAACACATTTTCTTCACATTTGCCTTAGAAAATTTAAAATTTCCCTTAGGAAAATTCATCAACCTGGTGCCCATTTGAAATCTTTACCTCAAAATCCTCGGCAAGTTGTGGAAGACCTTAAAATCCATTCCTCATTGATAATCTTCAATACCCAGAAGAAAATTTCCTTCAGAATGCGTCGAACACATGGGTGCACGACGAACGGGTTCATTTAATTTTCTTGAATTTTGCACCTTGGAAAAAAAAAAAAAATTTAACAAATTTGATTCTGTTCTTCATATCTGTGAAAATCCCTTGTTGCTCTGACTTGAAAATATTTTATCCACTCTGTGCAGCTAGCATCATCGGACTTCTTCACTGGCAATCCTGCTCGTGCTTCAAGAAAAACTTCATCACCTTCATGTCCAGGCGTATTTTCTAAGGAAGAAAATACTTTGCCTTAGAAAATATTTTAAATCATCACACTTTGAGAATTTGCCTTAGAAAATTTTGGTTCATCTGCCAGTGGTGGAAATTTTATCAACTTCATTTAGAAAAAATTTATTCATGCCTAGCACACTTTTATTTCTCACTCACCACTTGCATTTTACTCCACACTAGGAAAATATCCCAACGCCTTAGAAAAATTCCCATCACTCATCTTATACTTTATTTCATACTTAAGGCGCATAGCACATTGGGAAAAAAATCACGCCTTAGCAATTTATTTCCACCACCTCACCAGTCTTGGAAAAATTTTCCGACACTTACCACCTTGGGCGCATTTAGCACTTGAAGAGAAAATTCAAAATCACGCCTAGGAAAATATCTTCAACACCTTTCAGTACTCACCACCCTTGGCGCATTTAACACTTGAGGAGGAAATTCAAAATCACGCCTAGCATTTACCTTTGTATTGACCACGCCTTGAGGTATTTTCAACACCTTTTACTCCATTTACCACCTTGCACTTACTTCTACCACCTCAACTTGGGCGCATTTGTGCTAGGCAAGAGGATGACTCTTCAACTTCTTCTTTTTTTTTTTGTCTCTACTTGACCTCTTTTGGGCGCATTTAGGCATGTATGAGGGATGAAAATCTTTGACTTGTTTGACTTCTTCCTCCTTGGGCGCATTTTAGCATAGCTGGTGGATGAAAGTCATAACCACGCCTTGGAGTGACCCTTCATCTTCCTTGTTTTCGTCTTGACATGCATGCATTTGGGCGCATTTTGCCTATGGAGGAGGATGAATATGTTTGACCACTTTGACTCTCTTGCAATTTGGGCGCATTTTACCCCTTGAGGAGGATGGGCGCATTTAGAGGGGTGAGGAGGATATTCACACTTAGAAAATTTTCAACTTTCCTTCCTCAAGTTGGGCGCATTTCACTATGCCTACAGGATAAAAATCGTTGACTTTCCTTTGACCACTTGTACTTTGGGCGCATTTGACCCCTGATGAAGGATAAACTTCATACTTAGAATTTTTTGTGCTTGGCATTGCCTTGAAGGCGCATTTAGGCTAGGCAGAAGGATGAAAAGGCGTTGACTTCCTTTGACTTTCTCTAGCTTGGGCGCATTTTGGCCTGTGTGGTGCACGAGCTTCACCCTTAGGAATTTTCCATGCCTCCTCATCTATCTGGGCGCATTTTGCCATGGCAGCAGGACAGAGTTCTAGACTTAGAAATTTTTCCTCGTTCTCGCCAGCCTTCATGCCCTGCTATTTATAGTAAGTCCTTTGAATTTGCATCTCTGAAGCTCAAAACGACTTGAAATTTTGCACACTGTATCCTTATGATCTTGTTGTTCTGTCGACACTGCCATTTTTAGCTGACCTGCTATTTTTAGCCCATTTTTGGTGGTGATTTACTATAAATAGTAACTGCTTGTTTCTGGTAGTTCCACTGCTCCGATTAACTTGAAATTTAAATGAGGCGCTCCTCACCACGCGACCTGCCGGCTGACATCGGTACATGCACCGGACACTATTTTGCTTTGTTTCCAAAATGGCTTACTATAAATGGTAGTTTCCAGTTTGACTTGAAATTTTACTGATGAGATGGCGGGGATGGGGTGGTAAGTGGACTGCGGTTTGGTCAGGCAGGATGCGGGAGGCGGAAGCACAAATTGCTATGCGTATCAATCATCATGTTTGTTCTTCGTTTTAACGAATTTCATAAATGCGGGCCTGGGCGGCACCGAAAACAAATTCAAAACCCTACAAAACAGGCTGAATTCCACTAAGGGTGGATTTTCGCCGAAGCGTAAAACCGAACAGGAATCTCGGAGAGGCTGCGGGATAAACGGGCGTTTAAAACGCCAGACGCTGGGCTTTGAAGGCGATTTTGAACGATACCGAGATTTTGTGATGCCGGTGAAAACCTCTGGAAGGTTGCGCAAAAAAACCAGAAGAATATCTGAACATCTGGCTTTCGTCGCCAGTATTATCCCGGAGAAAAAGCTGGAGGTACTAAATAAGTTGTTTGTTTTCGCTCAAATTTAACCTGTGAGTGGCCTAATGTATTCTAAACACAGTGTGACAGTCGGAATCTCAAAAATGCTGAAGGATTGCCTGTAATTGGACACTTACTAAAAATAGTAAGTACCTCAATATCTGATGAAAATTTGCTGAGAGCCTGTTGGAAGCACACTGACAACAATGTTGAGCTCTGTTTTCAATTTATTCACTTCGTTTGATTTCAAATTGGCAAGGAAGATGGAAACCCTAATTTTCCGACTTGGCCAAATTTCACGTTTAAACTCAATGACGGGCATAATCCCGAAAAGATAGACAGAACGAGAGAGAGACAACAGCAAAAACAAACCAACATCAAACCAAAAGCAAAGCCAAAATTAGGGGGTCCCCATTTGCAATGGGGCGATGTGTGAAAAAGGTCACAACATGACCCCGAACAAAAGCCAACTAGTAAATTCTGACAATCCGAAGCCAAGCCAAGCTCCAACAAGAGACCCTCTAACCATACATATTAGCCTACGAGGGCTAAGAATAGGCTAAATCCACCGAACTCTGATGCTCGCAAAATTGGGGACATTACATCCATCAAGGAGATCCATGGCACGTTGAATGCAATTCATAATGATGTGCCCCATTTTTTTGCAATAGTAGCACAAAATTCTATCCTTAGAGAACTGATTTCCCTTTGAAGTAGAAGAATTGGATTTAGAGGAAGGGTTAACCTAGTTTTTGACAAGCATTGGAGTTTCCTCTATAGTTGAATCATTTTTCTTGGTTCCTTCATCAATCAAAGTAGAGATTATATCTTCTAGATAACATCTACTTTGTTCAATGTGAACACAATATTACCATAGCACAAGGCATGCTATTCAACAAAATAGCTTTTGCATCACCATCATCATCTACCTTGGCTTTTATCCCAGCTAGTTGATTCATCAAGGAACAAAACTTACTAATTCATTGAACAATATTGTCGCTTTCCATCATTTTGAGCCGAAATAACTTTTGCTTTAGGCCAATCTTTGCACTTGATGCTTGTGATCCAAACAAAGCACTAAGATCATCCCATACTTGTGTTGAGAACTTTGATAAGTCAAAGTGGTGGAGGTATGCATCTAAAATTCCAAGACTAATCAAAGCTATTGCTCTTTGATCCTTTGTAATCCATTTTGTGCTTCTATCAGCATCAATTAGCTTTGGTGTACCTCCACTCACCACATCCCATAGATCCTTTTCAATAAATGTCAATTGTAGCTTTGCTTGCCATGTGTGGAAGCCTTTACCTTCAAATTTCTGAATCAATGTGTTGCTTTTCTCCATAATTAAAGTACTCGGCTCCCCCTTGATCAAAACAAAGTTGAAGGTGTTGAGTTCCACCAATAATGCACCTCAACTTGATTGGGAACACTACTATAAAATTTAAAACTTTAATATTTTGTTTATTATATTAACAAACTAAATTGATTTCTACAAAGTGGAAAAACTAACCTCAAGGAAGAATGCTATCAAAACAATGAACACTTGACAAAGGGGACAAATCACATAAAAGAGAAATTTGCATCAAGACAAAACCAAACAACTATACTATCACAATGCCTTAGAGAAGCACTTGCTTGAGAGACTGATGCCACCCATATGCTCTTTCCTTGCATCATTTTATCCTTCTCAACTTTTACAAGCTGCAATTTCTCAACATTGAATTCCTCTTTTGTAGAAATTGCAATCTCATTCTCTTTCTCCTCAGCCTCTTGCTAAATGAAGCAGACCATTTGCTACCTCTACTTTGAGACATCTATGTCATTCATCTTTCCTAATCTCTTGCCTAAAAAACTCTCTCAAGACTTCATCCTGTGACCTAGATTTTTACTTCAAATACCTTCTATGAGATTACAAATGACAGATAGTCTAGCAATGGTTTTGACAAATCATGGGCGGTGAGTTCACTACCATCATCATGCTAGGCTAGATGGATGGTGTAGCCAAAAAAAACAAGTCGCACTAGAATTGCCTCTACAAGCAAATTATCTATCTCCAATTACTCAAAGTCTCTAACAACTCTGATACCATATTAGAGATCTTCATTGTAGCAAAAATCTTCATTGATACCATTATGTGTATTCCCAAACAACAAACTAATACTAGACCTCACAAATTCCAACTACCAAGTGAACCATGTGCATGTGGAATAACTCCAACAATTTAGGTTGAAATTTGGAGTAGACCGGATTGGCTACAGGATATGAAAAACAATGTAATTATTGATGCTAAGAAAAACAATTAGGATTTGGCATTTGCTTGAGGCAAGGTTCGGAAATCTTAACTTTGATGAGGTAGCTAAAGGAAATCCAAGGAAGTTGGAGGCAATTGTGTCTTCATGGATAAGAAGGGCAAAACTCTTCTTATCGTAACTATATATTTGGGGACATACACAAACAATGGCACAAAAGAAATGGTGTTAGGAAAAAGAATTTGGGTGGCACCAGAAAGAGGATGGAAAAAATTAATCATAGCAAGTAATCCTAAATTAATTATAGTTATGGTCAATAAGAATTCAAGACAATCATAATTTCTCAAAAACATCATTGATAATATAAAAATATGTTTTGTCAATTTTAATTCAATTTCTACCATACTAAAAGAGCATGGATTGGAGTGGCAAACCAAGTGGTAAATAAGGGTGTTAAGCCATTTATGAACAAACGGACGAGAATGGAGTTTTGGGATTTGGATTTTCAATTGGTAGTTCTTAAGGTCCCTCTCTTTCAACATGAAATCCTTTTAAGGATTATGATCCTAATAAGGGGAATGTTTCACCATAATAAAAGGAAATCATTGTTTTATATGGGCAAAGGAGGTAACAAAGAAATCATTAGGACAAAAGGTCTTGAAAAGCAAGATGCTCATTTGATCATTGAAATGGCATGTGTGAATTGGAGCAATGTGAGTATACATGAAAGAAGGAATGATGAGCATGGTTTCACCCTACATGTTTGTTTATTTTTCATCAATGCATAACTGGTTCATTGGAACTACAAACACTCTTACTAGCTAGACTATTAAATACCAATGTAGTACCCACATGCCCATGATCCTCTATTGAGGCTAAGGAAAGCTATTAGTCAAGGTTCATTTTTGGCTTTTTTATTAAAAGATGACTTTTTTGGGTATCTCAACCCAGTCCAAGTTCGGCCAAGGTCTTGCCTATTAAAAATATTTTGTACTTATGTTTTTAATGCTCAATCATGTAACATATTCCTATAAAATAGCTTTCGTTACTTTACCTACTATTTTCGTTATTTTTGTTGTTTCTATTTTATTCCACCTTTGATTGTGGAATTATCTATCTTGTATTCTATATGAAGCGATTGCTTCGCATTTGAATAGACAACGAATATTTACCAATCTTCTTTGTTATATGGTATCAAATCCAGCGGAAAACCTTTTTCGTGCAAAAAATCGTGATTTTTGAAATCATTGTTTTTTTCTATTCACGACTAAAGGTTTTTTTTTCTTTGTTCCTGAGCGCAACTTTGTGGTTGTTGTCGGTCATTTTGGAGGTTTCTATTCATTTCGGCGCCCTTTCATTTTGAAAATCTTGGCTCTTCTCCTACTCATGATGTGTTTGTGATTTCTCCGTGTCGTTTTCTAAAGATATTGTGACACGTTTTTGGGCTTTCTTCAGACATTTTTTTTTAGGCACAAGTTTTGGCGTTTCTTATTCTACAGTTTGGCCACATGCGAAGGTGTCTGAGAACGATTTTTGGGCGCCATTTTCTCCAATTTTCTGCCCAAATAAATAAAAACCCTTGCTTTTTGCTCTTGTTTTTGAAGTTCCTGGTAGAGAACATCAAGTTTGCAAACTTGTGAAAGCACTCTATGGCCTTAAACAGGCACCACGGGCATGGTACATGAAAATTGATAAGTACCTTACTAATCATGGTTTCCAGAGGAGCCCTTCTGATTCAAATTTGTATGCCAAACGTTCTGGTGATGATATTCTTGTATTGGTTGTCTATGTTGATGACCTTATCATTACTAGCAGCTCAGAACATTTGATTGAGGAGATAAAGCACAATCTCAATCAATCATTTGACATGATAGATTTGAGACTTCTTCATTATTGTCTCGGTGTTGAGGTTTGGCAGACAACTGACAACTTCTTCATTTCTCAATCTAAGTGTGCTCACAGTTTGCTTGATAAGTTCAAGATGAGTGACTGCAAACCTGCATCGACACCTATGGAGAAAGGGCTCAAACTTTCAGCAAAATCAGATTCGCCTGTGGAAAATGAATCCGCATACAAGCAACTGGTAGGCAGCTACATCTCTCGCTTCATGATAGCCCCTAAAGCAGAACATTGGGTTGCAACGAAGCGTGTGCTGCGATATGTGAAAGGCACTTCTGACTTTGGCATTTTGTATGCAAGGGCCAAAGATCCTAAGCTGATTGGTTATACAGACTCAGATTTGGCAGGTTCTATGGATGACAGAAAGTCTACTTCAGGGCATGTATTCAGTTTGGGTACAGGTGCCCTCACTTGGACCAACAAGAAGCAGCAAGCAGTGGCTCTTTCCTCAACTGAAGTTGAATATCAGGGAACTGTTAAAGCAGCTTGTGAGGCGGTTTGGCTTTGAAGGGTGCTTTCGGACATGCAAGTGTCTCAAGAAGGGCCTTCTCCCTTGTATTGTGACAATCAAGGTGTGTTCAAACTAGCCAAAAATCCAATCTTCCATGAAAGGGCAAAGCATGTTGAACTTCATTGTCATTTCATCTGCCAGCTTGTCAAAGATGGATCAGTAGTTTTGCAGTATGTTCTGACAGAGGATCAGACTGCAGATATTCTCACCAAGTCTCTCAACCCGGATAAGTTTGTCAAATTCAGGGGGCACCTTGGTGTAGTTGATAGATTGAGCATTAAGGGAGTGTATTAAAATTATTTTGTAATTATGTTTTTAATGCTCAATCATGTAACATATTCCTGTAAAATAGCTTTCGTTACTTTACCTGCTATTTTCATTATTTTTGTTGTTTCTATTATATTCCACCTTTGATTGTGGAATTATTTGTCTTGTATTCTATATGAAGTGATTGCTTCTCATTTGAATAGACAATTAATATTTACCAATCTTCTTTGTTATATTGTCTTGAGACTACATAGTATATAGGTTTAGCTAGGGTTCCTAAAATAATAGTAATAAAGGCCACCGACCAAAAAAAAAAAGAAAGAACGTTTTTATGTCCTAAAGCCAAAATGACACTACAAAAAATATAATATACAAAGAACAAAAAGCAAATGATATAAAGAATGAACAAACACAAAACCAATGTCTCATACTCATAAGCTCCTATTTGGCTTTTGTAACCAAAAGCAAAAGTCAATGATATGGTGTAACCCATTTAGTCAAAAATGTGAATGCTTTCAATTACATGTCAATCATTTGGTCGGTTCGGTATAAATGAAATTTTTCTTAAAGAATAATTTCATAAAAGTTTAGATACATGGAAAACCATAGCATCCCACAATACATAAAAAATGGCTTTTCAATATGATATCTAGCAACATTAATGGCCTCCTATGAGAAGATAAAATTTTCCTACAGCCATATTCAATTCTTTATAAACATTTTTCAATTTGATAGTTTCCAAGGATGATTGACAAACTGATTGGATACATGCAGTGACAAAAAGATTTACTGATCAAATGTAGAGATTTTTCTAATTGAAATTTAAAGATCAGCAATTGCGAAGGAATCTAATGAAATTCACTAAAGATTGTTTGAAGAAACCTACAATAATGTTGAAAATGTTTGTTGCTTTTTAGAAATATGAGACTATGAAAACATACCATATTTGTATTTATCAAACATCGTAACAAATCATATCAAACTACTAACACAAAAAACATGTCCAAATGTGATCATCACTAAAGTTCAAACACAAAAACAAACTAGTTAACTTGTCTATCACCAATTATTTTAAATAGTGGCTAGGGTTTTTTTATTTGTTGTGCCTTGTCACTTTTTGTTTATCACCCTTCTAGGCCATGTGGCCTACCAAGATTTTCCATGGCTGATTCACATGGGTCTCTTCTAGGTCCCCTTAGACCCTCTTTCAAATAAGCAATGATTGGTCTTCATGAGGAAATGTCCCATTATGTCACTAATGCAATGGATATTCTTGTAGATGTCAAGATCCTCTAGAAAAATCCAATCATAATAAGGTTAACAATCATCTACCATGCACACCAAATCCCCAAGTAGTTTTTACACCTATAACATTGGACATAGTGCTTTACCAAAATCATGCCCTTATATGCTAATTCATGGGAAATTGAATCAACCTAAAACCTCTTGGGGATGAGGTTCATCGAACCTAAATTGTAGAGAGATTAGATTCATAGAACTTGAATTGTGGAGGGCAACATGGATCTCATCCTGGTTGCTAACAATTATTCTATGGTGATTTTTAATAATGTCTCAAGTTGTGCTTCGATCTTTGATGTTAAGAATAAATAGGATAATCACATAACTAATTAATTGATCATTAACTTATTATTAGGTCCCCTTTTACTTTATTACACTTACGCTAAACTTAGGAGTGTCTTTTTCTATATTTAGGTCATGTTGTCTCATAACATAGGATGAGGACAATTGTCATCATCTAATCTAATCCTCACCTAGGGTTTTATCTAGGGTTTGCTTTTTTGCTTTTATAAGCATTTATTTATTTATTATTGTAATTATCTAGGTTAATCCAATTGTATTCATTCAAATTAATCAATACATAAGCCATCATGCTTTTTTGGATCAAATCTCTTCTCAAAGTTCCATAGCACAATCATGTTTTTTCTCTCCATGTGATAGGTGTTTTGGTTGCAAGTGATTTTTGGGAGTTCTGTCATTCACTATCAACTCCAACATTTGAAGAGGGTCCTTCACATGCTAGTCTATTTATGAAACCTTAGCATCTAGATTTCATCCCCCTAGAGAAGCTCCCTTCTAAGGTTTTGGTTTGGTCTGCCTCTTTGCCTTGCCACTAATTTCAATACATGCCTAGTCACCAGAGAGAGGAAAATATCTACACATATCCCCATGTCTACATTGAAATGGATCTAAGCAGATCCTGTCTAAAGCTTTTGCTATCCAAATGAGTGATTTTGTATGCCATCAAACTCTAGATTATGAAGCTATTCCCTTCAAATGTAGGGAATGCCATCTTCATGGTCACTCTTCACGCAATTGTCCCTGGCTCAAATCTATTGATACTTCCCAAGGAGTAACAAAGGAGGATAATAAAGATAAATAGCACAATCCATAGGGCAATCTTGGGATTAAATATGGCCCTTCTAATGTAATGCTTAGCAATATTGGATGAAAACTTAGCTGCATTCTAGGATGGCAATGAGTTAGACTGAGAAAGGACAGCAAATGCTGAGGGGAATGAAGAAAACATTCAACTTTCAAGAACAAACAAATCCAAGAAAAGTGCAAGATGAAGATATTCCAACAAGAGTTGTCCCTATTAGTTTAAGAGCATCAACATACAATTACTTCTAGGGAGAACCTAATTTTCCCATGGCCCAAGCCAATGT
This sequence comes from Sequoia sempervirens, assembly GCA_007258455.2. Lineage (NCBI taxonomy): Eukaryota > Viridiplantae > Streptophyta > Pinopsida > Cupressales > Cupressaceae > Sequoia > Sequoia sempervirens. Next base: position 31,314 of record VDFB02341570.1, read on the forward strand.
CCACCATGAAACCTTGGTCTCGGGTAATTCTCTTTCTTCTACAAAAAACCCCCTTTTTTATGCCTAATAGCTCTCAAGTTCTAGATACCTAGGAAACTCTTCTTGCCTTTGAAAAATTTAAAAGTGTCCCAAATAACCAATTCAACCATTTTGAAGAAGAGATGAATAACATCATTCATGACTCAAAGCTTGGTTTACCTCTAGTAAATAATATGAAAATAGCAACTAGTAAAGATTGTAAGAAGAAAGAACCATAAGCCTAGGTTGCTATTAAGCAAAGCTAGAATAAAAAATCATGGTAGGTAGGAAGGAAACAAAAGGATTAGAAATGTAAAATTTTGGAAGAGCACTTGCTTGATTCAAGTCTTTTCAAACCATTGGATCCAATCCTCTATATTTAGTTTAAATCATGATGATTTCCTAGAATATTAGAGGGCTTGGTAGCAAATCTACACATAATGTTGTTAGAAGATTGGTTAAGTATTGAATATTCCAAACCACTAATGCTTTTACTTCAAGAAACTAAATTACCCAAAGAAACTGTTGAAGGTTTTGATTATGGTATTGGTAACTGTGGGGATAGTGTCGTTATCTCAACCCATGGTTTATCAAGTGATCTCCTATGTCCTTAAGTTTCCAAACATTTCTCTCTTGGGAACTTTTTAGGTTGTAATGGGGGTCGTTCTTCGTAAGGTGTTATCATGATGAATAATTTGAATGTTTGGTCACTAATTATAATGCTTCCCAAGATCTTTAAGACAAGGTTAAATTTTTGAATAACTTACAAGCTCATATAGAGGCCTCTCCTTGGGACATTCCAAGGATTATTAGAAGAAATATCAATGCAATGCTCTCCCAACATGAAAAGAGCGGTAGAGCTCCTACTTTTGCTCAAGCTAGTTTTCTTCTACAACACAAATTAACTAGTTTTAGTAAATGGGATATCACTCTAATTAATGGTATTTTCACTTGGAATAGTCGAAGGATGGGGGATGCTTATATTGTTGAAAGTTTGGACAAATTCTTAGTTAGTGATTCTTGGTCCTCTCATCACCTTCAACTTTCTTCCTCTATCCTAGGTGATGTTGGTTCGAGTCACTAGCTCATTTCTTTGTTTTTGGAAAGGGGTTTTAAGCCTTGTAATAACCCTTTTAGATATCAGCTCATGTGGTTAAATGAAGAATATTTGGAAGATAAATTAGAATATGGTGGAGGGAAGTCATGCCTCACCATGGGCCAGCTATTATGTTATTTTGCATAAATCATGCTATGTCGATCAAAAATCAAAAGAATGGAACTTCTCTTGCTATGGTAACATTATTCAAAGCAAAAGAAGAATGTTCATTGAGCTACCAAATGTTCAATGTTCCATCTGAGAGCATGGCTTGAGTAAGGATTTCTTAGCCTGGGAATCTAAACTCAAGAAGAAATAATGTGGCAATAGAAAACTTGTGTCAAATGGTTACAAGCTAGGGAAAGGCATTCCTACTTTAGTCATTCTATTATGGCTCAAAGACATTCTAATGCCTTGAGCGAAATCTAGAAATAGGATGGATCCAAGGTCATTTCTATTGAGGAGATCTAAATTCATGGTGTTTCTCACTACCATGAGCTTTTCAAAGGCCTCAATGAGTTTTTTGTTGAAAGCAAACGCATTGTTCTAGATTGCATTCCTAAGATCATCACCCCCGTTGAAAATTCCTCTCCAAATAACCATGTTTATCTACAAAAGCTTGAGCAGGTGGTCTTTATGATTAAAAGATAAAATACCTAGTCCTAATGGGTTTCCCATTGAGGTTTTTCAGGCCTTTTAGCCTACCATCAAAAGAAATCTTTGAGGCTTCTAAAGAGTTGTATTCTTCAAAGCAAATGTCAAAGGCTCTCAATAACTCTTTTTTAGCCTTGATCCCTAAGAAAGATCATGTTACAAGATTTTCTAATAAATACCTCATAGTTCTTTGTAACACTATCTACAAAAATCTCTCCAAAACCATAGTTGAGTGGTTGAAATGGTTTTTAGCCTCCATCAATTCCCCAAAATAGGATGGTTTTGTTCAAACTTCAAAGGCATCAAATCCTTAATGAGATTATGAAAGTTCATGAAGTCAATCATATTTTGCAGGCTAATAACGAAAATCCATGTTCATGAAACTTGATCTCTCTAAGGCCTATGACAAGGTTTGTTGGAATTTTTTGGAAGCTTTCATATACGCTATTAGTTTTGATGATAGTTGGAGTAAGTAGGTTACTTTGTCCTTATAAATGGTTCTCCTTTTGGCCTTTTCCATGCTATAAAAGAAATCTACAATACGCTATTAGTTTTGATGATAGTTGGAGTAAGTAGGTTACTTTGTCCTTATAAATGGTTCTCCTTTTGGCCTTTTCCATGCTATAAAAGAAATCTACAATAGGGGGACCCCTTTCTCTATATCTCTTTCTCATTATAGTGGACGAGCATGACCATTTTCTAGATCACCTCAAGAGATTCAGTGCCCTCTCTAAGTTTTGTATTGAAGAAGTTATGCATTTCCTATCTCACCTTCAATTTGTGAATAACACTTTTTTAAGAGAAAATTCACTATAGCTGAGGCGAATGCTCTTACAAAGGCCCTTGATATTTATAGCAACCCTTCAAGCAACATTTGAAGGAATATAAGTTTCAAATTTATTTATTCCACGTAGACTAGCACATCCAAAAGAGAATTGCTAACATACTTTACTTTTTGGTAGCTACCCATCCATTCAAATATTTTGGATCTTACCATTTTTCCTACTTCCTTAGGACTAAGGATTAGAACAATATGTTGCATTATGTGGTCATATTAATAATTGGAATCACAAGTACCTCTCCTCAATTAGTCATATAGTGCTTCTCAAATTTGTCTTACAAGCCTTCCTAGTCTACAAATTTATGGCTCTTATGCCTCCGAAAGGAAATTCTAAGAAAAGGAAATGGCATATGGCCATCTGGGATTAAGTATGTCAACCCAAGGATACAGGTGGATTATGTATGAAAAGTTGACTTCAATGTGGCTTTAGCTATCAAATTGTTCTAGAG
>VDFB02341571.1:0-17290 GCA_007258455.2 Sequoia sempervirens
TCATATCAACTCGAAATCAAAATCTATAAAATACTCATTTCAGATTTAGTCGTCGACTACTCAGCAACATGGAAGAAATTGACTAAAAATGAATAATAATTTCATAAAATGCAAAACAACATACGGATCTCATAAAACCCTCTTTTCGGCAATACTCGATCATAGTCAAATGACAAAATGAGTAACTCAACAACCAGATTTTATCCAAAATAAAATATTAAAAAAATATTAAAATTAATTTAAGCTCTTTCAAACCCCTATAAATCTAAAATCTCAATCTTCCATTAGCTGATTACAAGGAGAAATAAAGATATTTGTAGTCATAGAGGAGCAACTTGACAGCAGTCACGTGTTTCAACCATATCTTACAAACTACGAACTGAGTTTCTGAGATTTTTGGACAAAATTTAAACGACAACGAGATGAAAAAACCCTTTAAAAATATCACCAACCCAGTTCGTAAAAATAGATTTATGAGCAATGCAATCAGACCCTTTTACTGGTAAAGAACAAGAACAACAAATATGTATTGATTTTTATTGTAGAATAAATAAATGTTTCATTTACACACAAAAATAAAACTATCCAATATTTATTTTCAAAAATTAAAGAGAAAATAAATCAATCAAATTATTCCTACCCACAAAAATAAAATTAAACAAAATATCTCAAAATCCAACCTAGATCCATTGCTTGGCAATGATACAAATTTGATGTCGAGCTCTGAAAACTTTAACTTTCAAAATCTCCAAGTTGCAACAGTTTTTTCATTGTTTCTTCCTCTTTGCAAGCATGGCAAAAACCTCCAGGAAATGAAGAATCCCCCCCAAAACAAAAATGAACTCCATCCCCAAAATAACCTCCCCCTAAAATAAATCAAATCACTTTCTATGCATTGGCTCTTTTTTTTCACTTGCCCATGCATTCGCTCTTTTAACTTCCATTTTCGTCACTTTTCAAAAGGAAGTAATTAGAGTAGATTTAAGACTTTAAAAATGAGATTTAATGAAATAAAAATACCTCTAACTCATAAGGCTATCACCTAGGAAACATTTTGAACCATTAAAACCACATAAAGACTTCATAAAACATAAATTAAGTGACCATTTTAATAAAATGAATCAATAATGCTAATAAGACAAATTATATTCAAACAAAAGTAAAAAAAACATTATTCAATAAATAATAACCAAATACTAAATAATCAATAAACAGAATACTTGATGATAATAAACAAAAAATTAAATAATCAATTCTTCAAAATAATAATATATTAAGATGTGCATAAAAATATTATGGCTTATTAACATAAATACATATATCACTTATGAATAATATTATATCACACTTCAACACATTAATAACAATTAACATGATTGACCCAATATTTAACTTCACTCAAATAATTCATAAACCAAAGCTAGACATAAATTGTGAAATACTCCACATGAAAAAAATATTTACATCAAAACATAAATAACATTAATCACAATCATAACAACCCAACTAACCACATGGTTTAATACCAACAGGTTGGGATCTAAAACCAAGACAAAACAATAAAATCAAACAATCACATATTTCACAAGAAATATTCACATAAATGCAACACTCCAACCATAAGGTAAAAAAGATCAAACATTGTCCCATGACAATTCGAAAAAGGTGGTCACACACTGAATCAATTGTCCCTAATTGGGGACAATGGCTAGGGTTAGGTTATAACTTGGGCCTAGATGTTATCTCCTCAACCACCATTGGGATTAAAGGTACGCTCAGACCTGCTAATTCAGGTGGAGACGTAGTCTAGTACCTATTCACTCAACATACAAATTAGAACACATGTGCATAATATCCAAAGCACTAGGAAAGAAACTTTAGCAATCGTATCTCATATTCGTATGTCTTTCATACACCCAATGGTACAATGTCGTCATTTCCACTTATCCTAACAAACATACTACTACATCACTTAACTATCCAAGTAAATCTATGCATAATAATAATAACATGACAATATACATCATACTCACCAAGGAACTAATAGAAGTTCATGTCCTTTAAATGTCATTATTTTACCTTCGTCTTCAAGTTTCAAAGTCAAACTTCCTGCACGTCCATAGTAAGAATGGAGGGGCACTACAATGACAAAAAAACTAACAATATTTGAGTTGGAAAAGTGAAAAATACTTCGGTGTAGAAGGTTGTCTCAGTATTATACATCATCCCTAAATTAAGAAATGATACATAGAAGAATTCTTAAATTGGGAGAAGAATGCAAGGATTGATCGCTTCAAGAGAAGAATGCATCCAAAAGATGGGGAAGCAACCAATGTCGAAGAGAAAAAGAGAGAAAGAGTATATAATCAAGATGAAGAAGACATAGGTCTTTGATCCATCATATACAATTGTAAGCCTATGCCATGACACAAAGAGGATATGGGTCTTCTATCCTACATAACTAACTGCAAATTCACCATAAACATATTTGCTGCAGACAAACAAGTTACGAAAAAAGAAAAAAAATAATAGACACCATGAAAATTTTCATGAGACACAATAAAACACAATATGATCGTATATAAGACAATGCTAATAGGTATGAATAGCATGGCTAGAGCCCACATGGAAAGCATGTAGGCTTGTGGCTACTGTAAACTGCATTGTAGGACAATCAAATAAAAAACAGGTCTAGTCAGGTTACCCCCAAGCTAGACACCAAGATATAAGACATCTAGACACAAGATGTCAAATATCAAATATATGATACACCATTATAAGACACCAGAGAATTTTTTTGAATAAAATTTTCACAAAGGGGTTCTTTCATCAAGGAATTTTCTCATAAGACATCAAGACACCAAGGAACCCTTTTGAAAGAACGCTCCTTTTGAAAGACATGAAATTTTTCGCAAGTGATTATGTCATCAAGGAATCCTTTTGAAAGAATACTCCTTATTAAAAATTAATCCAATATGATGCCCCCCTTAGAATGATGTGTGTTATGCAGAGGAACACGTCATTCTAAGGAGAGAAAAGACATAGATACTAGAGGGGTTCCTCAAGGACATACACCTCCAGAACACGGTATCTCAACCCCAAGCATATAGGAGAGGATACCATGCTAGATACTATTATGTCGTTACCATGGAGAAAGTATGGTTGCACACAGTAGTGTACGACCATGAATGGCAGTGAGCAAGAAAAGCTACAAATGCCACATAGTGGAAAAAAGCACAATAGAAGGGAGGTGCAAGAACCTCATGACAAGATTCTTAGAAGGGACGGGATAGAGGTAAATATCAATATTGCTTGTCATGAAAAGAAAATACAGGTGCATCAATAGATGGAAAAGTGAAAACACCCTGGAATCATGAATTTGTTGTATTCTACCCTCCAATGCCTTGCATTCACTAGTGGAATGGCTAAGCATTTGATGGTATGCACAAAAAGAATGCTTTTCTTTATCATGTTTATGAAACTTCTTATGGGGTTGATGCAAGAAGTTGGGTCCACAAAAAGCTTAAAAAGTGGAAGTGTTTTTGTTGTTTTTCAGAATTTGTCACACTTGGATTGAAAATTTGAGGTACTTACACAATGAATCTTAAAAAAAATCAATAATATGAAATTTAGCATTTTGAATCTAGTTTCCAAATATGTAATTTATTCAAATACCTAGATAATAGAAATTAAATTTTGATATGGATGTATAAAAACCACTTTTTAAAAGTTGTTTTTTTTACCATACCATGCACATGTACGAACATCACTTTTTGATCCAAATAAAAATATTTTTCTAATTCCTTTTGGGGAATGAGAGCTAACAACATGAAGATTGATGAGGAAATTTTTTTGTAATATTTTTTTTTATTGAATATTTATTGGCCTTAATTGTTGTTTTTAAAAATCAACATGTATGGGCAGCATAATTGGACCTAAACTAAACATTTTTTAATCTTTTTTTCATTGTGTAGAGAATTTTCTGAAGATTGATGCCATATAATTTTTTTTACAAAAAACTTAACCAAAAAAAAATTATTAAAAAATAAAAAAAGCCTGATATTTCAAGTTTAAGGACTAGTTTGCTTAGAAATTAATTAAAAAATAACAAATATACTCCAATGTTAAAAAATTATATATTTAGAAACAATACATCATATTCTCTAATGGGTTTTAATTTTATAGATTGATTTAGAAAAAAGTCAATCAACCATATTACCAAATTTGGGCATTTTTCTTCACTCTACCTTAGTTTTTTAGTTGCAGGTCAAAGGCTAAGGGTATGATTGCCAATTCTTTCCTAAGCCTAAAACCAAGGATGCATGTGGGTTGGAGATTCAAATTTTTAATAGCACGTATGTGTTATCTATTTACCCGTTAGATAAAGGGAACACCTACGCATTTCTTATATAGTTGTTTTTTCCCAATTTGGAAAATACTGATAAAGCACATTTTTTTTGCAACATTCATTTTCTACAGTATGGTCTGAAAGTGCCATTTTCTATATTTTTTATTGCAATTTTGTCTTGTGCAGGGCATATTCTATTCAAATTGTTGGAAGAGACAAGTGCAGGTTGAATTTTCTAAAGTGGAATCAAGTACAAGAAGATTTGGAAAAAGAGAGTTTTTGGATGTATTCATGATGTTTTTGTACTTCAAGGTTTATAGAAGAAAGGATCTTCATACTACATAGTTTTATTTGAATATTCGAAGGAGAAGGAAATTTGAAAATAGGTTAAGAATCATTTTCTTTCTTATCAAAGAGGGTTTGTTAACCATGGGATCAAAGAAAAGGCAAAAAAAAAATGTAGAAAATTAATGACACCCGAAGAAATTCAAGCAAATAAAAAAATGGAGGCACAAAGACAAAGGGATAGAAGAGAAAGGATTCATTAAATGAAAATTTTGGAAGCGTCTAGTTCCATGACTTTTGAAGAGGAAACCTTGAATGATGAGATGAATGTAGATGATGCAAATGTGGAGATGGTGAATATCGAAGAAAATGCAATTATGGAGACAAACCCAACTATGCCTTCAACTTCAACTTTGAATGATATGGAAATAGCACCTATGCAAACAATTTTAGGTCTATCTTCAAATCCACCCGCCAATGATATGGAAAATGCACCTATTCAAACAATTTATCCAACTATGTATTCAAACCCAAGTCTTGATAATATTGATCTTAGTTACTTAGATGAAATTGGATACACTATTGATGATATCAATAATTCTAGGGTTGAAATAATCCAAAAACAAAATAATGATGAAATATCTTATAAGAATGCAAATGAGAATGAAATCTCTTTTATGTTTTAAAATGAAAATGAAACCCCTTGTGTGAATGAAAATGAAACCCCTTGTATGGATGAATATGATTTTTTTTTTTAACAATTGAAAAAGATGTGCTAGATAACCTTCCTGGTAAAGTATCTTGGAGACAAATGAGAACTTATGTAAATAGAATATATAAAAAAAAAAATTATAGAAAGAAATTAGGATTTCAATGTCAACTCATGGTTCAATTGATGAGAATGTTGAAAATGAAAAAAATGATGAAAAAATTAGGCATTTTTGTAAAACCATAAAACAAAGATGATTCAGTAGAACAAGTCATATCTAGTGTTGCTAATGTTATTGATTGTATAGGTAAGAAAAGTCAATGTAAAGATAAGAATGCAGCTCATCGTGCAATAACAACTACTATAGTTAATATAAAGCAACTTCAAATAAAAGAATGTTAAGTAAGATTAGTAAATGTATAAAAGTAAATCTTGAAACTTTGATAAGAGCTGATAAAAGAAGAGAAAGTATTGAAAAGGATCCAATTAATACATGTTGGAGTTTTAGTGGTAAACTCCCAAGATCCGACATGAAATTAACTAATGAAAATAAATCTTTAATAAATAAAAAATGGCATGATAATACAAGAGTATCACCTAACATTAGAGATGTCTTAAAATTAAGAGTGGGTTCCAAAATTTGTGAACCTCATCCAAAGCATCTGTTAGATATGACTCAAACTGAATTATATAAAAAAAATTAGATGATTCAATCTTACCATTGAATATTAGCATAAGTCAAATATCATTTGAAAAGTGTAAAACTCGATATGTTAGATTTAATAAGCAACGAATCTCTTGTTGATGTAAGACTCATGTACAATTTCATTGTTATTATGATATTTTTTGATATATACGATGCACTTTGCATGCTAACCAAATTATGCAAGACATTTGTGGTATTAATATTCCACCTAAAACAATCGAAGATTTTATAGCGGGTTTGTTTTGTGAACCCTCTAATGGAAACTTATTTTATTTAAAATCATGTATTTCTAGAGAATGTTATATATATTGTAACATTTCATTATTAGGAGAATGTATGCATGAAAGTAGTTTAGATGAATTTGGACAACAATTAGTGGATGTAAAAAAAAATTAAAATGTTGCGTATTCTTTAAAAGATGCAAAATTTGGAAAATATTGTGAGCTAATTGTGGAAAATTTTAGTGTGCATGCATTTATTAAATAATTTAAAGATAAGATTATACCTAAATATGTTAAACACTCTCAATATGCTCATTAACTTGATAATCAATTTTTTTAATGTAAAAAAACATTCTCAATTGGAACTATATTGTTAGTTGTTGATTTTGCTAAAAATTATACTCTTGCTCCTCAAGAAGAAATTTAATCACAATATTATAATTCAATGTAAGTAGCTATATTTGTTCATATTGTTTATAGACATGCAGATGATAGTAAAGAAGATAATATAAAATTTTGAGAGAGTACCATTTTTATGTAAGTGATAATCAATTACATTCATCTGAGTTTGTTCAATATTGTTTTGATATATTTTATAAAAATTTAAAAGAGAGAGGAATTCAAATGAGAGAACATCTCATATGGTCAGATAATTGCATGGGTCAATTCAAAAATGCTAGAATATTTTATTGGTTATGTAGAGTTCATAAGGAAAATAATATCCAACACATGTGGAGTTTTTTTGAAGCTGGACATGGTAAGGGAGAACACAATGGAGCAAGTGCATGTGTGAAAAGAGCTCTTGCTAGAGAGCAACTAAAATTTGAGGATGCTGCGAAATTCAAAGGTGCACATGCAATTATAGATTTGTGCAATACCAAATTATCTACAAGAACAAGTGAGAGCTTAATAATTTGATGCTTCTTTTGGTTAGTTGAAGAAAATGATATTTTTTCTCAACAAGATTGTAAAACAATTAATGGATCTACAAAATGGCATTCGTTTAAGAGTTGAATGCAAACACATGGACAATATGGACAAGGGAGTTGGCATGCTTTTGTCAATTTTGTATTGCAGGTGATTGGGAGGTGTGTGAAAATATGGAATGGGTCAAACAATGGCAACAAAGAGCCTTAACACCTACATTGACACATGTTCAACATGGAATGAAAATTGAAGATAAGTGCTTGCATCAGATGATTATGATCATGTTTTGGATCTTGTACAAGAAGGTACACTAAATTGAGTTAAATTTTATATGTATGCATGTTTATATGTGAATTAAATATAAGTCACTCTTTATAGAATTTTTATTTATTTTTGCAAGACATGTGTATGTTGTTGTTACACCTAAGGGGAACGAAGAGGAGACAGAGTATTGGTTGGCTAGATGTGTTGAGAGAAAACATAATCTGGTGCATCCTAGAGTGGATGATGACAACTTTGAGTATCCAATTGGTTCAGTGGTTGTTGTTGGCACCTAGCTTTGAAAATATTTGATAAGAAAGAATGGATTGCCTGCATTTGAAGATTATGAAAGACACAAGAAGATTAAACATTATTCACATTAGATTTTGGAAACCAATATAAAACTAGTTAGATATCAAGGGAGGCCTGCTAATAAATTTTTATAGACACTTTCAATGGATGATCATGAGACAATCATAGATGCATTACAAAAAAGAGAGGATGTGGATGGTACGACAAAGTAAATAATATTGGTAAGTATATAGTTGTATATATATTTAATTGATAGTTGATATGTAGTTAAAAATTTATCACACACACACACACACATATATATATATTTGTCTTTAATCATTTCCTAATTAAAGTTTTATATCATTTTTTGTTTCAGGTCTCCCAAAAGTAGATGCTTTACAAAAAAGAGAGGAGATGCATATATATTATAATGGACTTTGAATCTACAAATAGGTAACTACATATCGTCATAGATACATTTAATTCATATCATAAATATAAAACTAAATAATTCATTTTCATTTTATAAAAAGTTTATAATTAATTTCATATCCCCTTAATTCATTCTCTTAGGACCCCGTAAGTCATCCTCTTATGTACCATTAATCCATCCTCGTGTATCCCCTTAAGCATCTCTATTAATTCCATTTAAACCATCCTCTTAGGACCCCTTAATCCATATCCTCATATATCTACCCTTAATCCATCCTCTTGCATCCCTTAAGTCACTCTCTCAACACCTCTTAAGCCATCCTATTAGGACCCCTTAAGCCATATCCACATATATATACCCTTAATCCATCCACTTGCATCCCCTTAATTCACTCTCTCAACACCCCTTAAGCCATCCTCTTAGGACCCCTTAATCCATATCCTCATATATCTACCCTTAATCCATCCACTTGCATTCCATTAAGTCTCTATAAATTCCCCTTAAGTCATATCCTCGTATATCTACCCTTAATTCATCCTCTTGCATCCCCTTAAGTCTCTCTATTAATTCCCCTTAAGCCATCCTCTTAGGACCCCTCAAGCCATCCTCTTATGTACCATTAATCCATCCTTGTATATGTTGGCAACACAAGGGCAGAAAACTAAGAGGGGGGTGAATCAATTGTCATAGAAATTCAAAACTTATTAAACTTATTAACCTTAGTCTCAAATATGATCAATAACCAGGAAATCATAAATCAACAACACATCAGAAACACACATAACACCAAGATTTTTACATGGAAACCCTATTAGGGGAAAACCCACTGTGGAGGTTAGTCCACAAGATTATACCCTGTTAAAAGTATAAAATAAATGTGAATGGGCAATGCACATGCATTCAGGCGCACTGCCTAGAACTCACTACTCAACTACAAAAGGAAGACTCACTGTCTTACAATAGATTTGGATTACATCTAGAAGATTTGAACTGATAAAATGGCATATGCTAATGCCTGATTACAGGTCTGGTTAAGCACATGAACACTTCTTCACACTCTACTCACTCTTCTTTTTCCTTCAAATGATTAGGACATTATTCACACATCTCATACACAAGCACACCTTCAAATAGAATAAACAATCACTCATATATATCCACAACAAGAGATTACATTGCTACATGTTAACCTCAATAAAATAATAAAATGAATACAAACTGTTGGCCCAAAACATTAAATAATTTGCAATGTGAATCTGCCAATTTCGGCCACAACATAGTGAAGACCCAAAGTAAAATACTCAAACACAAAAATACTTCAAAAAATTCTTCCTCAAAGATCCACAACACACTCCAACACCCTGTCGTCCAAGAACATGAAAAACCTGAACATGCAAGAGAAAATCTCTAATCGTAAGCACAACGATCAATGCGAACATGTAACATTGATAGAGAATGATATAGACACATCCACAAACATCATGAATCACCAGAGAAGCATCTGCAACAAATAAACTTACTAGAATCACATCATCTCCATTCAGGAACACCAACTGAAGCAACAAAATGACTGTTAGAACACAACTAATCATAACTCGATCAAATCTTCATGTGGATCTTTGAAACTTAATGTGGATAAACTAGATATACTTGAAAAGAAACCCTTTAATCCACAACCTCTGATCATCAATGTACTGATCTCACCAACAGACTAAACTTCACTTCACCATTGACAACCTACAACTTATTTCATTACAATTTTCTCAATATCCTTGACATATACAGCTTCTAAGACATTAATTCCAATATTTTTGACATCAATGACAACCAAATATCAACAACACAACCACAACATCCAACAATCTCCCCCTTTGGCATTGATGGCAACACATAATGTGAAAAATCCCATCAATGCAAGTATCTTTAGCACTTACTCCCATTAGGTTTTGACTCTTTTCTCCTCAATTATTTTACATGACTCTTCTCCCCACATGACTCTTCTCCTTAGATAATTCATATTTTTTCACATGACTCTTCTCCCCCTTTGACATCAATGACAAAGATCTCTTTTATCCACACAAGCTGTGAACCACATCTCTGAACATCTGACTACTCCCCCTGAGTAGCAACCACCACAACATCAATCTAGATCAAGATATGACTATGAAATGCACGGACTAATGCAAGTCAATGCATCTTAGTTATAATTAGGAGGGGTAATGACCCCTAGCTTCCCTCTGAGATACTCAAAAGTATCCTTAGGGAAAGGATTTGTAAAGATGTCTGCAATTTGTTCCTTAGTAGGCACATACTCCAATCTGACTTCCTTTTCACTCATCGTCTCTCTCAAAAAGTGAAACTTGATAGATATATGCTTGGTCTTTGAATGTAGCACCGGATTATTAGAAATTTTAATTGCACTTGAATTATCACATAATATAACAATAGTTTCATCATACAAAAATATGATATCTTTCAACATTTGCTTCGTCCACAATACTTGAGTACAATTATTAGCAACAACAATGTATTTTGTCTCTACATTAGATAAAGAAATGGCATTTTTCTTTGTACTTAACCATGAAATCAGCTTCTTTCCCAAAAAAATGCACCACCACTGGTACTCTTTTTGTCATTCACATCACCTTCCCAATCAGCATCATTAAAAGAACTCAAAGTAAGATCATCATCTTTAGGATACCACAGCCCAAAATCAACTGTCCCCTTCAATTATCTGAAAATCCTCTTCACAGTAGTTACATGAGATTCCTTAGGATCAGCTTGAAATATTGCAACAATGCATACAAAATTCATGATATCTAGTCTAGTTTGAGTCAAATAAAGTGATCCACCAATCATCGATCTGTATCTTGTTTGATTTTCTTTCAGAGAATCATCATCTTGTTCCATTACATCCGGTCACCATAGGTGTACCAACTGGCTTTGAATCTTCCATACCAAACTTCTTTAACAATTCTTTCACATACTTGGACTGAGATATGAAGATCCCTTTATCTAGCTGAGTAATTTGGAATCCCAAAAAGAATTTCATCTCACCAATCATAGACATTTTAAACTCATTCTACATGTCATCAGCAAACTTGATGCACAAACTATCATCTCCTCCAAAAATGATATCATCAACAAAGACTTCAACAATCAAATATTTATCATCGATCTTGAAATATAGATTACTATCAGCAATACCTTTATTAAATCCAAGCTTCAGCAAATACTTTTCCAATTTGGCATACCATGCTCTTGGGGCTTGCTTAATTCCATACAATACTTTCTTCAACCGACAAACCATATCTCCCTAATCGGTCAATTGAAATCCATCAGGTTGCTCAACATACACTTCTTCTTCCAATTCACCATTTAGAAATTTTGACTTGACATCCATCTGATAAACCTTGTAGTTTTTGTAAGCACCATAAGCAAGAAATAGTCTCATAGCTTCAATCTTAGCAACAGGGACGAAATTTTCTTCAAATCCAATTCCTTCCATTTGAGAATATCCTTTACACACCAGTCTTGCTTTGTTTCTAACAGCTTCACCTTGCTCATTCAACTTGTTTCGAAAGACCCATTTAGTTCTAATTAAATTTTTTTCCTTAGATCTAGGAACAATAATCCATGTATTATTCTTCTCAATTTTTTGTAGTTCTTCTTTCATTGCTTCTACCCAATGTTCATCTTTGCATGCTTCATTCACACTATTAGGCTCAGTCTTTGAAATCAAACAGTATTCTTCTGCAATTTTTCTCCTAGTCTAAACACCATTATTATTATCACCTATAATCTAATTTTCTAAATGATTTATTCTTACATACCTTGGATTCTTAGGATGTTCTTGAACTTCTAGCTCTCGTGATCTTTCTTCTGCACTTTCACTAGTTCCTTCCTCTTGATTTTCTTGATTCACCAGAATGATCTGAACTTGATTTTGAATCTAAAATTTCTTTCTTGTGACAGAATTTTTATTCTGATCATTTGAATCATATCCACAAGTGTTTGATGGTCTAGCTATGTCTTCATCAACCTTGCCATTTTCACTTTCAACTACTTTCCTTAATCTCTTGTTGTAGCACCAGTAAGACTTACTATTAGTAGAATAACCAAGAAACATCCCTTCATCACTCCTAGCATCAAACTTTCCTATATCTTCATCTCTTCTGATATAGCATTTACTCCCAAATATTTTAAAATATCTAACAGTAGGCTTATGACCAGACCATAGCTCAAAAGGGGTCTTACCAATATCACCTTTGACTTGTACCTGGTTGAGGATGTAAAAAGCAATACTCACAGCTTCTCTCCAATAGATATGAGGAACATTTCCTTCTAGCATCATAGTCCTAGCAACATCTTGAATTGTCCTATTCTTCCTTTCCACAACTCCATTTTGTTGAGGGATCCATGGGGTAGATAATTGTCTCTTTATCTAATGCACTTCACAAAAAGAATTAAACTCATGGGAAGTGAATTCACCACCCCTATCTGATATCAAACATTTAATCTTTAGACCTGTCTCTGTCTCAACCATAGCCTTAAAAATTTTGAATTTCTCTAGAGCTTCAAATTTTTCCCTTAAGAAAGTAACCCACATCAATCTAGAGTAATCATCAATAAGTAACATGAAGTACCTATCTCCTTGTAAACTTTTGACTCTAGAAGGACCACACAAATCAAATATGAACAAGCTCCAACACTTCATTTGAACAATGTTGTTTGCTCTAAAATAAAATTCTAGTTTGCTTCCCTAACTGACATTCCTTGCATATAATATTAGTAGGCTTTACCAACTTAGGAAGATCTCTCACTGCTTGAGTAGAACTTATCTTGATAATATTGTCAATGTTTACATGACACATTCTCCTATGCCACAACCACCTTTCATTAACTTGAGAAATCATACAATTTTTACCAATAGCATTTAGGTCAAAGATGTTACCTTTTATTTTTTTACCTGAAGCAATCACAATTTTGGAACTTCCCAATATTCTACCCTTTAGATCCTTGAATTGAAGATTGTATCCCTTGTCAACCATCTATCAAAAACTCAAGAGATTATGCTTCAAACCTTCCACATATAGAACATCATCAGTATTATTCTTACCATCAAGAGAAATACATCCTCTACCATGGATTACACCAACTTTGTCATCACCAAATCTTACAACACCACCATCATACTTTTCCAGGCTCACAAATTTCCTTTTATCACTTGTCATGTGATGAGAGCATCCACTGTCAATCACCCATTCATCTTTCTCTTCTACTCTGGCTACTAGGGCTTTCTCCACATTTGAGTAATTGGCAGATTCAGTAGGGGTAGGATCATTTTCCTTGATAGCAATAAATACCCATTCATCTTCACTTACATTTCCTTTATCAAATTCATCATCTGCCACACCTTCATCAGCAACATACTAGCACTTTCTTTGAAATCTAGGCTTATTAGGTCTTGGCTTAGGAACTCTTTCCAGACACCTTGATGCAAAATGACCTATCTTATTGCAAGAAAAACATTTAATAGGAAAATTCCCTTTATACTTACCTTCTCCTTTAGCTTCCCTTTTGACAATAAGTGCTTCAAGCTCCTCTAGTTTTCTCCCCTCTTCTTCAATCTCTCTCATTTCCTCCCCATACTTGAATACCTTTCTAGAATAACTTTCACCCAGATCATATCATTGTTTATCTCTTTCAGAAGTAGTAGCTTTGAATGCAAATTCTATCTTAGGAAGAGCATCACCAAATTCACTCAACTCAAAAGCAGTAAGCTTACCAATCAACATGTCTCTGGTTACATTTGTTACAGTCTAGAGATCCTCAAAAGTAGTAGCTTTGACTTTGTATGCAGCAGGCAAGGATCTAAGCTCTTTATCAACAATCTTTGATTCTTCCAATCATCCACCAGCACATCTAATACCACACACAAGTTCATTCACTCTTTGCATGAAAAAAGTAATGTTCTTATCATCATCCATTCTCAACATTTCATATTTCCCTTTCACACTTTTCAACTTAGAAATCTTCATATTAGCATCACCTTCATACAAAGTTTCCAACTTTTTCTAGATCTCATAAGCAGTCATTAGATCCATAACATTTGTCATCTCAAAATTAGTCAGAGCACTCAACAATGCTTCCTTAGCCCTGATATTGTACTCAGCTTCCTTAATCTTATCTACAGTAGAAGGACCATTCTATGGAATGATATACCTATTCTTTGTAATTTTCTAGTAAGGTTCACCAATGCATCTCATATGACACTCCATTCAAGCCTTCCACAAAGAATAATTTTTTCCATCAAATCTCAAACTATCCTTCTTGTATGTCACCATCCTAGATCACCTCAAGTTGTTAAACTTCTTCCAAGGAACCTGCTTTGATACCAATTGTTGGCAACACAAGGGCAAACAACTGAGAGGGGTGGGTGACTCAATTGTCACAAAAATTCAAAACTTATTAAACTTATTAACCTTATTCTCAAATTTGATCAATAACCATGAAAGCATAAATCAAAAACACATCAGAAACACACATAACACAAAGACTTTTACATGGAAACCCTATTAGGGGAAAAACCACGGTGGAGGTTAGTCCACAAGATTATACCTTGTTAAAAGTATAAAAGAAATGTGAATGGGGAATGCACATGCATTCAAGTGCACTACCTAGAGCTCACTACTCAATTACAAAAGAAAGACCCACTATGTTACTATAGATTTGGATTACATCCAGAAGATTTGAACTAAGAAAATAGCATTTGCTAATGCCTGATTACAATTCCGATTAAGCACATGAACACTTCACACTCTGCTCACTCTTATTCACACTCTGCTTCTTCCTTAAAATGATTAGGACATTATTCACACATCTCATACACAAGCACACCTTCAAATGGAATAAACAATCACTCATATATATCTGCAACAAGAGATTGCATTGCTACATGTCAGCCTCAATAAAATAATAAAATGGATACAAACTGTCGGCCAAAAACATTAAATAATTTTCAATGAAAATTGACCAATGTCATCCACAACATAGTGAAGACCAAAAATAAAATACTCAAGAATGAAAATACTTTAGAAAATTATTCCTCAAAGATTCACAACATGCTACAACACCCTGTGGGCCAAGAACATGAAAAACATGAACACGCAAGAGAAAATCTCTAATCACAAGCACAACGATCAATGTAGATGTGCAACATTGATAGAGCATGATCTAGAAACATCCACAAACATCATGAATCACCAAAGAAGCATCCACAACAACTGAACTTACTAGAATCACATCATCTCCATTCAGGAACACTAACTGAGCAACAAAATGGCTGTCAGAACACAACTTCTCATAACTCAGTCAAATCTTCATGCAGATCTCTAAAACTTAATGTGGATAAACTAGATATATCAAAAAGAAACCCTTTAATCCACAACCTCTGATCATCAACATACTGAGCTCACCAATAGATTGAACTTCACTTCACCACTAACAACCTACAACTTATTCCATTACAATTTTCTCAATATCCTTGACATATACAACTTCTAAGACATTAATGCCAACAGTGTTGACATTAATGAAAACCACATATCATCAACACAACCACAACATCCAATAGTATATCTACCCTTAATCCATCCTCTTGCATCCCCTTAATTCATCTCCTAGGATTTAGGTATAGGGTTAATGGTTTAGGGCTCATCTCCTAGGCTTTAGGTCACATGGTTTAGGGTTTACGGTTTCTAGGTTTCATGAGATGATTAGAATAACAAATCTATATGGTTTAAGGGATTAGGGTTCATCTCCTAGGCTTTAGGGTTTAGGGTTTCTATGGTTCATGAGATTCTTAGAATAACAAATCTATATGGGTTTTAAGGGTTTAGGGTTCATCTTCTAGGATTTAGGTCATATGGTTTAGGGTTTAGGGTTTTTAGGGTTCATGATATGCTTACAATAATAGATATATATGGTTTAAGGGCTTATGGTTCATCTCCTAGGCTTTAGGTACTATGGTTTAGGGTTTAGGGTTTCTAGGGTTCATGAGATGCTTAGAATAACAAATATATATGGGTTAATGGTTTAGGGTTCATCTCCTAGGCTTTAGGTCATATGGTTTAGGGTCTAGGGTTTCTAGTGTTCATGAGATGCTTAGAATAACAAATATATGTGGGTTTTAAGGTCTTAGGGTTCATCTCCTAGGTTTAGGTCCTATGGTTTAGGGTTTAGGGTTTCTAGGGTTCATCAGATGCTTATAATAATAGATCTATATGGGTTTTAAGGGTTTAGGGTTCATCTCCTAGGATTTAGGTCCTATGGTTTAGGGTTTAGGGTTTCTAGGGTTCATGAGATGCATAGAATAACAAATCTATATGGGTTAATGGTTTAGGGTTCATCTCCTAGGTTTTAGATCATATGGTTTAGGGTTTAGGGTTTCTAGGGTCCATGAGATGCTTAGAATAACAAATATATATGGGTTTTAAGGGTTTAGGGTTCATCTCCTAGGCTTTAGGTCCTATGGTTTAGGGTTTCTAGTTTCTAGATTTCATGATATGCTTAGAATAATAGATCTATATGGGTTAAGGGTTTAGGGTTCATCTCCTAGGCTTTAGGCCCTATGCTTTAGGGTTTAGGGTTTCTAGGGTTCATGAAATGCTTAGAATAATAGATCCATATGGGTTTTAAGGGTTTAGGGTTCATCTCCTAGGCTTTAGGTCATATAGTTTATGGTTTAGGGTTTCTAGGGTTCATGAGATGCTTAGAATAATATATCTATATGGGTTAAGGGTTTAGGGTTCATCTCCTAGGATTTAGGTCCTATGGTTTTAGAGTTTAGTGTTTCTAGGGTTCCTTTAAGGATGCTTAGAATAACATATCTATATGGGTTTTTTTTTAAGGGTTTAGGGTTTATATCAAGTTTAGGTCATATGGTTTAGGTTTTAGGGTTTCTAGAGTTCATGAGATGCTTAGAATAACATATTTATATGGGTTAAGGGTTTAGGGTTCATCTCCTAGGCTTTAGGTCCTATGGTTTAGGGTTTAGGGTTTTAAGTCATTCTCTCAACTCCCCTTAATCCACCATCTTGCATCC
>VDFB02341572.1:0-40780 GCA_007258455.2 Sequoia sempervirens
CATGGGGTTTTCGGGAGAGATCTCCCAAAGTCTTGGCAACATTCCAAAAGCAGTAGATGAATGAAGATGGTCAACGGCGATGGATGGCGAGTTAGGTTGGGACATTTGACAGAGTGATATTCGATGTATTCCACATTGTTGTTGTGGAATACCCATCTATTGGCCAACTTGGTGGAGGTGCTGATTATGATGTAACAACTTGGAGATTTCAAACGATGATAGGACGAAATG
This sequence comes from Sequoia sempervirens, assembly GCA_007258455.2. Classification (NCBI taxonomy): domain Eukaryota; kingdom Viridiplantae; phylum Streptophyta; class Pinopsida; order Cupressales; family Cupressaceae; genus Sequoia; species Sequoia sempervirens. The sequence goes on from VDFB02341572.1 coordinate 232, forward strand.
GAAACTACGACATGAAGAGCGGGAAAGATAAAGGCCAACCTCGAGAACTTGAGAGAGATATAAACAACGAAGGAATGCAAGTACAGAGGAAGGGGGAAGGCTGCGGAAGTGTAGGGATAGCATACAGTGTAGAGCCGAATGTGAATTAAGATCTGCACTCAGCCGACGCATGTAATAAACTGCCCATAAGATGGCATGTTCTCTGTAATGACGATCTAGTAATAAAGATCATTTTGGCTGAGCAAACCTGGTTGTGCATTGTTGTTCTAGCTTGTAAGGGGAGTCCCCTTCATCAACAATCATGTTTTGGTTGCTGTGATTGTACGTATTTCTACTACTGAAGCTGTGGTTGAAATCATCTTCTAAAAATGAGACAAAATAATTCTTAGAACTAAGTTCAAGAAGATAAGTGACATAAATGCCATAATTTAACAGACACTAAAACCACCTGAACAATAACATCACTGTCCCATCCCACATGAGAGATGCTTTTGCATGCCAATGCAACATGTTTGTTTTAATTAATACATTATATCAGTAGAATTAATGCAATGGAATTAATCATCATTATGCACTATTAATGTTTTAACTACATCACAGAGCAACATTCTTGGTATTAACTATTAAGTAATACTTAAGCAACTCATGTCTGTAGAACTAATGTAATGGAATAATAATGACCGGTATGCACTATAAATCCATTCAAAAGATGCATATTTGATGTAGCTATACCACTATTACAACAGTTCTACTTAACAAGATTTACATAACCATGCTAGTCCAGAAAATGTTTGCCTTTCCCTAAAGAGCATTTCAGTTGTCAGATACAAATCAAAGTGCATACTCATCTCCATGCTACATCTTAATAGTTAATGTTTGTGTACACCACTATACTCTATAGCAAGTAGCAACAGTCTTTCTCAGAAATAACCCGGCAAACCAAAAGAGGCACAGTTTTTCAATTTATCAGAATTAAATTGGAAAAAATTCAGAAAAAAAGGCTACAAAAACTAAGAGGAAAAAAACTAGCCCTACCCAGAAACCAATTTTTTACCAAAAAATTGTGATTTAGAAATTAAATTGCAGTTTTTTGGGTTGAAAATTTGATATGACCAATTTTATTCATAAATTCATGATTGGGCAGAGGCGAAAGAAACAATTAATTGCAAATTCCCATAATTTTGAAAGATTTATGCTCTTATGCTCTATAGTGATAGGGTATATATGTTGGTGTAAATTTTAATTCGGTCAGTTTTCTATGTTGAATAATCAGGACATGTGCACCCACCATCTAGAATGGTAAGTCAACATGCCTTGAATGTATTCAGCATGTGCCTATCATGAGGTGGCACTTCCACACCCACCTTCCAATCACTGCCTTGAATGACCCTCTCATCTTAAATTCTTACATGACAAAATATTCATAAACATTAGCTAGAGCGAACAAGAGAGAGCAAAAGGAGAGCTAGCAAAGATGATGTTTTTGGAGGAAGTTTGTAATTTTATACTGTAATTCTAGTTTTAAATTTTTAATAATACATCTCCATTACTCATGCATGCTTCAAGTGTCTATAATATATCTCCATTTGCTTTTATAATAAATTAATGCTAGTTATTTGTGTTTTCAAGTCCTAGGTATGTGTGTTTCTAAATTCTAATAATATATGCCCAAAATTAAACATATATTAATTAAGAATACCTTTAACCTTTATTAGAAAACATAATAAGATAAACGACAAAGTTAAATTCCATAATTTTTCTTGCAACCCTACTGAAAATTATCATAGCAGGAACTAGATGTCGAGAGATGTTGATGTATCATTTAATCTTGGGGTCAATTAATTTCATAGAATTAAGACTCTAAACATAGGCAATGGAACATAACATTTATAAAGCTAAATCCAGTGTAGAGCATTTAGCAAATTAAGATTTCCAAAAAAGTACATTTCAATATCCCTATCTGGATGTAGCTGTGTTATTATTTTGCCTTTTTAAGTTTTTTGATAAATACCTTTGGATATAAGTTTTATCCAAGTTAATAGTTTTCATTTTCCAACAATTTGAGGCTCCTTCAAAATGCCTCTACTAGCAAATAACGGATCAAATTTATCTTAGCCTATTTTTTGATGCAGAATCTTTCCTTTATCTTAGCCTATTTTTTGATGCAGAATATTTCCTTTGCCTCACTTGATTCTTAGGCATGCTTACAGCATCTTACATGAATGCAACTACTATGCCAACCATTAAAGTAAATATTGTAGGATCAGAATAATAAGTGAATATCAATGTAGAAAACATGGGCTAGATGCAAAAGGTGAAGTTGGAGAGGGTTGGTTTGATATTGGGAAAAGTCTAGGCTAACAATCATATCTAGAAAGTAGCCCACGCCTTTTTCTTCAACCCATGAAATTAAAATGCACAATATAGAAGAGCTTGCGAAGGCAACCATGTAATAACTAGTACAAGTGCCAGGGCACTCTTCCAACAACCCCCCAAGCTTCTAATGCAATCACTACCATCATGCATCAGCTCAAACCTTTTACCAAAATTCATCATTTCCTACTTGAAATACCACATTATAAATATAAATATTCCTATTTTTTCTATGCATAAATGATAAAGGGACCGAAAAATTAAACAAGAACAAGTCATTTCCCACTTGCAATGAATATGAATCTTACATCGCAAGTTACAACAAAGACCAAAGTACAAAGAGAGTTTATATATTGTTACAAACTTAGATCTCTACTTTGATCAACATTCTGAAAACACAAATTAAATAGAATCAAAGCATAAATTTACAGATAATCAAACATATATTCTGATCTTATAATTCTATTTTTCCAAAAAAAAAAAAAATTGCAAACAAATTTAATAGGCTAGCTTTGCTACTAAACCATAACACTGGCTAGAATTATAAACCTTGTGCCATTCTAAACAACAAAACCAAAAAAATCATTGCTATTTATAGAAAATTCTCTCAATGTAAAGTAATAGAAGGAAAAAAAAATTTACCAAAGAGCACACTCTTCAATAGGAAACAGTTTCATCACTGTCACATGGGTCAAAATGTTGCCTTTCCTATTAAACCCTTTGGCTACGAGAATGCAAAAGCTTGATAATATCCATAACAAAAACTCACAGCATACCAAAAAACCATTACTATTCCTACAATTTTATTTCTAGAAAATTTAGAGAGAAAACAGGGGCACAGACAAATTCAGAATACTGCAATATTATACCATAAAGAATGGCTCACATCCCACTTATGGATCAAAAAAAATTCCTTTCCTATGGAACCTTGTCCTAGTCAGAACATCAACCGCAAATCATAGCCATGCAAAAAATCTTAGACCTAGCCTTAGCCCTAATAAGAACATAAAAACTGAGCCTATCAAGAACTCTATATTCCAATCAGAACAACAATCACAAACCCCAACCTGAATTTAAGAGACACATTCCACATTGTCATTTAAGAAAATATCCCAATGTTTACTGTGTTTAATCCTCTTTATTTTGCCAGAATTATAAGTACTAACCATCTAAGTCAAGTTATCCATGATACTTGATATGTCACGGATATTTATTAAATCATAAATCAGTTACATTCAAAGGTAAAGGTAGTTGCGCGGCTTGTGCCCATCAATACAGAGCAATGCCAACTCGGGGAGTTGTTTTTATCTTTTATATTGTTCAAGGCCTACAACCTTATCCCACTCTGGATTAGAAAAGTGTACGCATGTGGTAATTTGGAGTTTGAAGTTAGGAAATGTTAAATTTTAGTATTTCAATAAAAAATAGAAATGCATCTCTGAAAAGCTTCCAATTATGGTATTAAGTAATGATTAATATTTTTCAGTCCTTGCCAAATCTAGACACCAATTTTAAGTGTATTAAACCCTCAAAAGCCAAAAAGAGAAATTATTTCAATTTATCTAATATATTAATCACATCAGGGTAGCAGCTTTTCATTGTTTCAATTGAATGACTAATTTGGTAGACCCTAAATATAGAAAAAGAAGTAGTCCACAGAAAAAGTACAATAAAATGAGGTAAAATTTATATATATTTGAAAATACAGTAATTCATAATGACTTCAAAATAGTTGGGACAAGAAAAATTCTTAAGCTTCTACGCTAAGATACTAAAGAATTATAGACAATACATTTTTAAGGCTGTATATTCTCCATGTAAAGAATATTGAATTTAGGTTAATGATTAACAGCAAAAAAAAGATATAAAATTATAATAAATATTTTAAATAAATATAATTATGTTTTTTTGAATAAATGATGGATTATCCAAAGCATTCTCTTCATCCTGATGATGGATCACAGAGTGTGAGTTTATTAACATCCAAAAACATTCAGATCAAATCCAACTTCATTAAATATAACTTTTTAAATTTTTATTTGTTCATAAATGAAATAGTATTTATGAATTTCATTGGCCTATTTTTCCTTCACCTTACAAGGACGTACAAATACAGTTCCACAAGATATATCCCTAGGGTTGTAACTCATGTTCAAGCTCAAAAGTAATTCCAAGTTCATTAGCATTAAGGTCAAGACCGAGCTAACAAATTTTACCAAATACCAATACATTTTTTTCCTTCTTTTCATTTCAATGTATAACAGTTACATTTATACAGTGAAAAAATAATTTAATTTTTTTTATTATTTCATTTATTTTTAATTTACAAAACTTGAAAGCTGATATTAAGAACATAAAACATACTTTTCTCCTATGTTACCGGGTTCACCTCCTGCAGCGCCAGATCTGGGTTCTGGTTCGGTTCCTCTGTGGGTTTGCACTTTCCCACATGTGTGCAGGAGTTGTCATTAGATCAGATAGCATCATATAAACAATAAAAGACAGAAGTACTGAAGATCAAGAATCAGGAACTGTCTGGACTGGTCATGCTGATAGGAGAACTCACAACCGCATAATCCCCTCAGATCTTCCTAAGAGGATGCATGAACATGAAGGTTCAGATTGTAACATTTCAAAACTGAAACAACTTGCTGATGACAGTGTGTCTGAAGATGAACAGTTAAGGAGAGAACGGTCCAAATTAGGGAGTTGTACAAGTCAGAAAGAAAAGGAAGAAGCTAATGTATGGGACAGAGATACAAGAAAACACCATAAGATACCTGTAAATCACGAGGATAATGCAGCTAGAAAGGAAGACGAAACTAAGATTGAATCGAGTTTTGATCCGGAGTCAAAACAGAAACCTGGAAAGGAGTATCCTCAATCCCAAGAGGGAGAGGAGTGTATCGTCGATCAGGAGGACAAAGAGGCTATTTCAGATGAACCTGTACATGTTGCTGAAGGTATGCAGGCAGATACAGATAAAAGTGGAAACCTGCAACATTGTGTGGCTGTAGCTAAACTGGAAGAGTGGAGGAAGCATTTTAAACAGCCAATTCAAAATGAAAAGGATTCTCAAAAAAAGGTTGAGAATGAAATTCTTTTAGGAAACCCTAATTAACCCAAACCCCAAAAAAATTTAGCCAAACCTCCGAACCCGAACCCGAACCTCTTATGCATGCATTCTTTGATTATTATTTTTAACTATGCAATTTACTTTATTTTTCAGTATTTATTGTTACTTTCCTTAGATCTTTTTTTTCGTTTTCCCAGATTTGAGGTCCATAGTGTAAAACACTGGGAGTAGTTGTTTTGAATCTAATGTAGAGACTACTGAATGTCGAAAGCCCTAACCCTAATCCTTTCACTAATGGGATTACCGAGCATTAAAAAACTGAAATTATAATCCAAACCCTAGAATTTCCAACTCTACGTCCTTTCAGTATTACTGATTAAGCAAACCACGAGTTCAAAATTTTCAACAAAAATGTCTCTTGGAAGAAGAATTTTTCATGTGAAATAGAGCGCATTAAAAGTAAAATTTTAACTCGATACTCAAAGCAGCCAAACAATTCATCAGAAGCTCGGTTTCCCTTTCAAAGAATTAAAAATGAAAAAAAGGAAAGCAGATAAAGATTTAAGGCCATTGTCCAACTAAAGAGAAGGAAAACAGAGGACAAAAGCTTAATACGCATCTCTTCTTATGTAACATCCGATACGTTGATAGAAAGCCCTGCCGCCCTCCAAAATGTATGTTTACGCCTGCATTTGACTGACCGATGCTTTAAATGGAAATACATATCTTTTCTAAGGTTAGGGTTTAAATCATCATTATAATTTTATGATAAAGGTTTAAGAGTTTGGTGGAGAATATGAGGGCTTGTTTAGTCGATGGTAGAAGGTCCGAGAAGTAAATTATAGGGTGGTTATAGTGGCGGCAAGGTTTTCTTTTTTATATAAATACTAGTTTAGTTATTTTATTACATAACATATCTATCTATATTACGCTGATAGATATTTTTAGTTTCTAGAGGGCTTATATCAGAATAATTTCCTTTATTTTTACGGGTGTGGTAAAATTAGTCTTGACAAATAGAATAAGTAGTTTGCTAGGAGACCAATACTCAGAAGAAAGCCTAAGGCCACCTCTGTATGGTAGGGGGATCACAACCTCTTAGGCGGCCAACAAGTAGTGCTTACAGCTTTGCCCCACATTACACCACTAGAAAATAGATTGTAGTGGATTATTTAAATGTATTACTTGCAAATCCTATAGTGGTATAAATTGTATATGACATGTGTATGTGACTGCATGAATGAAACTACTAAGTGATTCATTGAGGGGTAGCTAACTATTTCAATAGTCAACCATTTATATTATTTCAAAACTTGGCATGCATCAAACCATAAAAGATTCTGACAATGTTATGGGCAGAAAAAGCTAATGTAAAAATAAAGTGCAACAACAATTAAAGTGCCTTAACAAAGATAATGTAAGGAGAATACAACACCATGCTAGAACTGTAGCACGACATTATATTGAAAAGCAATCAGCATGTTTTGTACAATGATTCAAGAGGTCAGATTTATCAAACACATTGAACTATCTAGACAATTACTCAGTGAATAGATATTGTACATTAATATAAATGAGTAGGAGATGAAGAAACAACTTGGAAATTACAAGAAAAGCAACCATCCCTTTCCCTTGGTTCACATTGTCCAGTCTATTATTTTCTACAGTAGGTGTGTTGAATAGTGCTGGCACTGTTGGAATTATGCAACATCATATACTATGAATTAGTGGTTTTGCCTGCATGTGATTGGGATGATGTCCCAGCTAGAAGATATTGTGAGGTAATCAAAGTTCCAGATCCACATAAATCAATTAAGGAACCCTAGACCTGAAAAAATTGTTGGCAAAATTCCAACTCCTTATTTGTGTTAACTAACCAAACTTGGAAAATAAAAATTTGTCATGAATTTCAAAATCAAACCATTTTTTTTTGCCCAATAATGGAAGCTAGTGGCTTTAATCATTTATCCATCACACTCTTTTGTCTTTTATTATTCTCCTTTGTTAGATTTAGTTATGAAAAGGTACCATTGAGTGCACATAAAGGCAACTTTTTATGCAAAAGTCTTTCTTTTATTTGATCCTAAGTTCTACAATTTTTAATGAAAAGCAAGCCCTTTTACTTTGCCACACCTTGTGAGATTACGATTTTTATTGCCATATAATCCCCTTCCACCAGAAGTTTTTATGACTAAAACTCCTTTCCCTCTATTAACATATTAAATCATCAATAATATGTATTAACACCCCTTCCACCTTAAGTTTATGTCATCCATTTCCCTTAGCAAGTCTTGTTTCTTTTAAGAAAGTCATTGTTCCTGCCTTTTTATTTGCATCCAAGTCCCAAGTGAACTGAGAAATTCAGAGGTTGCCTATTATCATCTCTAAAAATCCCTCCTCTTGCTAATCTCATATTTCACTTCACAATACCATCAAAATTGAGCCTCAACCCATCTCTTGAAGGTTCCTTGACAAATCCTTAAGACTTTTCAACCTATTCCCACAACCCATTAACAGGTGAGAACAATAATTACAATTTTGAAGATGACGAACCAGAATGTGTGTTTTGAAATGCCAATTATCCAATCATTGTACATAATTTTTTTGGAAATTCTATGTTTCAATATGAAAGCTTGAAGCCTCTAACAATAATATATTGTCCAAGAGGCTATGACATAGAAACAAAAAAAACACTAAAAATTATAAGAAAATTAAAAAAAAAAACAAATTTTCTCCTTTCTTTAAGCCCCATATATTAAACCATTGTTTCTTTATAAAAAAAAGTGGATCAATGTGATTGAACAATTTTACCTCCAACTTTAATAACATACATTTCCTACCTCTACTGTCCTAAAAGCTGAATTTAATTTTTGTATGATGGAAGTTATTTAAATATTACATACTTTGAGATATTTCCTTGCAAATTTCTATATGTTTTTTCCCTGGTATTTTCCCCGAAATATTTTTGCTAGAACAGATTAATTTGGACCTCTCACATTCTTTTGCATTGTGCTATAATGGTTCCTACTTCCTAGCGACATTTATAAAATAGTGGCCCAGGTTCAAATCCCTCCAACCATAACTCTAGCAGACATGTAGTGAAGGTTCTTATAATAATTTGTAGCAAATACTAAGGACCATATACCATTCAAGTAGAGCTCTTCAGGCACTAGTAGTGGCATGAGGGGAAATACTAAGAACTTAGGCTACTTTCTGCTCAATATATCTTTCAAACCTGTCATCTGCACTGTGCCAGATTTGGATCTCATCACGCTTTAGAACCTGACCTACCTGCAAGTGGTGGTTAAGGAGATGTTTCGCCTGCATCCCTCGATGTTGCTCTTGTTGCCCCGCATGGTGGTGGAGGAGTGCAAGATAGAAGGCTACCATATACCCAAGAACACAAGGTTGATGAGATCAATGCATGGGGTATTCAATGCGACCCGACTCTATGGGATAAGCCACTGGAGTTTGACCTGGAGTGCTTTTTGGGTTGCGACTTGGATGTGAGGGGCAGGCACATTTGTGCAACGATGAGCATGGATGTCAGCATGGTGTAATGCATTCTCGCCACACTCATCCATTCCTTTCACAATTTCTAGGTGATTTTCTATTAAAAAACATGCAGTATTAAGGGTTTGGACGGTGGTTTCTACTACAAGTCTTCAATATGATCATGTATCCAGCGTTAAACAAAATAAAAAATCTATGCTGAGCGGACTCTAATAGATTGTAGAACGAGAATATCAAACAAATCATTTTGGCAATATAATACAACAACACAAGCACGTACAACATAACCAAGCAGTGGAATCAGAGTTTTTATGTACATGGACCAAATGTCGCAGCAATGTACGCCTATCGGCGTAATGAGTTAATTAAATAAATATAATTAATTAGTAAAAATTTATTTGGATATTACAATTGGGATATATAACTAGCATACATATATTATTTATTAATAATAATTTTTTTTTAAATGTTGAGAGATATCTTTACATAACAAATATAGATTTAAAATATTAATATTATTTTGATAGTTATCTCTCTCTTCTCAAGTACTTAGTGACATTAGAAGGATAACTTGGTGTTTGTGATTTATCTTTGATTTTCTCAATCAAATCTCTTTAATTTATTTGTCCATATTTATAACTGAAAGTTTCATTAATTAATAGGAATAAAAATGGGAAACAAAGTATTCACTCACTACTAAAAAATTACCAATTAAATTATTCAGTGTATTCTATCTCAAATTTGAAATTAGACTTGGTAAGCATATGTATGTTGACCTTTGAGGTCTGCTAATATGGTTGCTCACACATAGAGAATACACTAATTAATATCTATGTATTGTTATTTTATTTATTCTACAATTAGACCTCATAGCTGTAGACTAATTTTGCACACCAGAAGTCATCTTTTTTTATAATACTGATACAATTATTTATTGCTAAAGAAACCAGTTGTAAGCATTGAACAATATTTAGTATGCAACATATTTAATTACAAGCATGAAAACCAAACAATAATTTATATTATTTTTCATTGACATCATCCAATAAACTTAATATCAATGTTAGAGTATACAATTTATTGCTACACTCAGTTTAACATGAGGATATAATATGAATCTTTAAATAAACCCCAATGTGAAAACAAAAGCATATAATATTGCAATTTAGGGAAAATTTTGGTAGGTGCAAAAGGAAAAGTATAGAAAAATGACTGGCATAGCCTTTTCATCAGCTGCAGTAGATTTTAATGTTCACCATATTGTAGATGATGAGTTGGTTTGTAGATGGTGACCAAGTCACCAAATCTCATTGCCTATGGACCCGAGCACAGGCTTCCATTTCGTACAGTCCATTCTCTTTGCTAGAGAAAAACAACTGGCTTTCACCATTGCCTAATTTCAAGGTCATCGTTGACAGACAGGCTTTCTTTACCTTTCTATTCGATCAAAGAAACTGAAAGTCAACTCAGTACAGTGGGATGAAAAGTAAAAGATGAAACAAAAATGAAAAGAAGAAAGGCATGGGTGATTAATCATAAGAACACCAGCTAACACTAATAAAGAAATCTACTTCTATCACTAACTTTCTACACATATCCTTTTGTAATCCAGAAAATTGAATCAACAGGCGAATAATCGGCAACAAAGTTGTGCTCACTAATTTGGAGTCTTTTTAAACTACATAACCAATGCCTTCATTAAACAGAGAACAACAAATTGTTTTAGAATGAGAAATTTTATGGATGATTTTGGTCAATTGTAATTAACATGGTAATTTTTTTTCTAAATTTTGTCTTCTACTCATCTCTAATATATAGTTCTAAAATACAGGGACAAAGAGAAAAAACTTTCAATTCCTAACGATATCCCTCCTTGTAAATAGAAAAATACAGTAAAAGCCTTTCGTGATGCATTTCTCTGCAATTTACAAATCTATCATTCTGGCTCCAAGTTTTATTGCTCAAAACAATCCCATGGCCACAAAAGATAGTGCAATTAGTTATGTGACTAAATAACAAATGAAATATTATTCAACTAATTATCAAAATATGTTACAAGGATCTCTTATATAAAGAGTTTTAGAGATAACAACAATAAAGGAAAACTCATGCAAATAGGTTGCATGAATAAAGAAAGCTAAAAAAAGCAAAGCTAAATAATGGAAAGATGGCAAAGCATTGAACTGGTGTTAAAGCAAAAGATGTATCTATAAAATCAAATTTTCTATAGTATAATTATAAAATAAAATTATACTTAAAAAATGCATTTAAAAAAATCATAAAATAATTTACATAGGGAAGTTTTTGATTTAAATCTTTTTAATATGTTTGCAAGAGAAATCACCACAATATCTTGAAAACTTAAATTTTATTCTAAAATTAAATTAAATTCTAATTTCTAAAATTTATAAAAAAATATGTGGGTGGCAGGGAGGGCGTCCCTCCAAGGTGGCGAAGGGAGGTGGCATTGGATGCCACGGTGGTCGTGTGTCGTTGTTTGAGGGGTTGCGGTGGCAGCATATTTGGAAGGTGTGTTGGGGTCTTGTTGATGATTGTTGGTAGGTTATTAAGGATACATATGACACCTGTTTTCATGAGTGCTTTTGGTGTGAAATTAATGGGGAAGGATTTTATTCTTATTGCAAGGACATCTCAAGAGATAGTCTAGGTACCATTTGTGTTTGATGGTGGCGGTATGGTGGGTAAAGTTTGCTTATTTATTGATGGCCAAAGGCTTTTTTGGCATGCATTCTTCGTTTCATGTGGGTGTGGTTTTTGTGGGAGTTTTTTTCTCCAAAGTTGATTGTTATTTATGTAGAAGGTTTAATGGCGAAGAGCTCAAAGTTTGTGGTTGAGGTTTCAGTCAATGGCTTAGCTCGGTTTGGAGTAGACATGCCAATTTCTTTGAAGTCGTCGGCAAGACAAGTGGCATTCAAGGTAATTATGGACCAACGTTTAAAAAGAATTTTGTCAAACAATGATTTGTTGGTGGTAGCGGCTGCGAAGATGGTTTTGGGCACGGGCCATTTGGAAAATAGGGACTATGGACACGATAACTTGCATGTCTCTTCACATTTCTTGGCTTCCACTCTGGATTTGAGGACTCCGAAGGCGATTGAAAAGAATTTGCTAGTGAAAATGTTCTGAAAAGATTTGGTCGAAGGCATGGATGAAGCCCTGCATGTGGTAATTGAAGGTAAAGGCTGCCCTAGGCCTTGAGACATGGAACTAATTCATGAAGATGACACAATAAAGATTTTCCCTTTCCTTCTGGACTTGCATGGGCCAGGTTTGATGCATCATCGTATGTTGACAGGGGTTGCGATTGAATTTTTTAAGAAATTCTTTGGTCTAGTTGCGGTTGATGATAGAGATTGGAAATTTGAGTTTGAGGAATTTGTAAAGTTAAACAAGTTTTTGTAATATGGGTGTTGGCAGTTCTTTTTTGCTTTGGGGTTTGGTTTTGAATTTTCTCGTCTTTTGGTAGTGGTTGGTTGCGGGGTAGTTTTTTCGGTCTTCTGTTCATTCTATTGCTCTGGAAGTTCTTCAGTACTATTGTTGCATTTCTAGCTTTGATGGTGGCAGTAACTATAGCTTGGAAAGGTGGTGGTTTTTTGGCTATAGTGGTTCTTTTCCTTCTTGGCAAATGTTTGTACTTAGCTTTTAATTAATATAATAATACTAACCTTACGTATAAATTTTTTTATTAAAAATATATAATTTAGTTTTTAAATAATTAATTAAATTGTAGTGATTATCTATACAAATGAATTAAATAAAATTTCATATTCATTTTAAATTTAGATATAAAAATAATCTTTCTATTTTATTTTTCCTCTTTTTGCATGTAAATCATTTCATTTACATAAGAAAGTTTTTTTATTTAAATCTCTTTAAGTTAAATAAGAGCTGCATTTTCAATGCATTTAAAAAAATCATAAAATAATTTACATAGGGAATTTTTTTATTTAAATATCTTTAATATGTTTGCAAGATAAATCACCACAATATACTTAAATTTCATTCTAAAATTAAATTAAATTTTAATTTCTAAAATTTATAAAAAATATATATTATTTAGTTTTTAAATAATTAATTAAATTGTAATGATTATCTATGCAAATGAATTAAATAAAATTTCATATTCATTTTAAATTTAAATATAAAAACAATCATTCTATTTTATTTTTTCCTTTTGCAAGAAAATCATTTCATTTACATAGGAAAGTTTTTGAATTAAATCTCTTTAATTTAAACAAAAGTTGCATTTTCATCTTTGCTTCTATCCATGCTTTTTGATTTTATGTACAAACATCTTGAATGTAATAAAGCAGGTAAACAAGATTTTAATGCCAGTTGCATGTCATTTGAACATCAAATTAAATGCAAATAATAAAAATGTACACAGGTTTTGCAATCCATTATGTGAGTGTAAGAAGCCTCTCGGCTTAGTAATATTGAAATAGATGTGATAGTTATATAGAAATAACAAAAAGATACTTAGTTTTAAGATTAATGATGTCAATATTGTTTAGGAATGATTTGTCATTATCTAAATGTTAATTGTCTCAATTTGACGAATATCTTAAAGTATAGAATGACACAAAAAATTATTATGGATCATGACAAGCTTTACATATTCAATCTTAATTGTCATTAAACTTAAATGATATGTGAAACTAATATGGTATGTACAAGAATGGTCTAGTAGAAAATGCTCTCCTAGAATCTTTTGACCTTTCCTATTAGATAACTGAAAATTTAAGGTGGTGTCTAGAGGCACAATTGAGGTGAAGCATAGTTGAGGAGCTTAGTGACATGATAAGTGAATGAGTCTTCCTATGTCAAGCCTTGTGGTAGAATGAACTGATAGTGATGAGAAATATAGAAGATAGCGGTTGCAAACATGCAAGCAACCTATATGATGATGTAGATTCAACTCATTTGTTAACCTTTAAAATTGAAGTGTGCTCTAATAATCATTTCCAGATTATAAAATTAAGTGCGCAATGGATGTCTTTCAATAACATGAAATAGCAACATGTCGCATGAAATGTGTGCTAGGCTAACTCATAATGGCTAGTGAAAGGAAAATATAATGATTGAATTGAATATTGATATCTTGGAATTTGGGGTCATTTCCATGCTCAAGGACTTCATATTGACTTGAGTCAATCACACATTCCTCAAAAATGATCTAGAAACTTGGATAAAGTGTTGATTTTGAGGTAGGGAATTAATATCATGGAATTAACTTGAGAAATGGCAATGGAATAGAGATGGATATGGGTGAAGAGGTATGGGATTGTGAGCCAATTCTACCACAACAATATGTCACATGTTGATACATTATTATATAAGGCATTCCCCTCAAGGTGATAACAAGAATAAATGATAAATAGCATGGGCATGCTAATTTCACCCTTAGATTTTACCCCCATGTTGATGTCCATGTAAATATAATCATGAGTATATTGTTATCCATTTGTCTACCTACATGCAATGACCAAAGTTTAAGTACTTAAGACCTTGCACGTATTGACATATCTCAATTTCTCACTCGAAGAACAATGAGTTATTCACCTTCTACTCCACACATTACACCATTTGGAAAATCTAAACTACTCATACATAGTATAAAGAAGAAAACATGCACTTTTATTATAAGAGTATCCACACATAATGTACTTCACAATGTATTTCTCAACATCATAATATTGTCATGCATCAGTATCAATATTAGTCATCTCAATGTATAGAATATCAAGGGTATATATACTTGCACCTATACCATAGTACTACCTAAACTATTCATAACATTATACATAATTATAATTATACCATAGATTTTCTTATAATAAAATATAAGTCACGTGTATCCCAAAATACATCATCTTCCAATATGTAAGTTATGCATTCAATTATCCCCTTATCCCTACTTATGTGCATGTGCAATACTTACAATGCACTCTTTATCTATAACTAAGTTTTAATTTAGGAATTATGATAATACAAGCCAACATCCTCTTAACATAGTTTTGCATTCTATCCTCATAACATCATGAATGCAATAACATGCGGAATAGAAAAATATAATACTTTCCAACAAAAGAACAAAAACTATGCACTTCTAAGAAAAACCTAAAATATCTTCTATTTGTGCAAGCTTGGGCTTATTTACCAAAACTATCTTTTGCAATTTCATTCCATCATTCAAGGTCAAATGTTAAGCACATCCTAAATTGAATTACCCTAGTGGCAATATCTTGTAATCTATGTGTTTATATTATTTTTAATTGTGGACTAAGAAAACATATCGCTCATGTACGATCATATGAATTTAGTGACAATCTTGGACCTATATGTGCAATGTTACATTCACTTGTTTCAATGTGGTGGTCTCCTCAACTCATTTTTAAGTAATTTATGAAAGGATTTCTACAGTTTGATCATTAATGTTCTAGAGCATTATCTATTAGATCCTCCTATGTAGTTTATTGTTGAAGAGTGCACAAATTTTCATCCATAGGTGCAACTCTATGCCTAATCCATTCTAACCATCTAGTAGAAGTGACAAACAACTTGTATGTTATTAGTGCATATGTTCCTACTAGGTGCTAAATAATTGTGATTGCAACCCTAACTTGATTAATGTTCTTGAATTCATGTTTTGTTCTTTATAACTCTTCAAGTTTTCTTTAGGATTATTCTTCTTTATTCCTATACTCCTCTATAGCTTCCCTTTTCCTTTATTCATCTTTTTTAACTTCCTTACAAACTAGTGTTGAACATATTACCTCTATGTCATGCCTAGAACTAAAAGGGTCTCATTCAATGCTTCAAAAGAATCAAGCTAATCTTATACATCTACACATACTCCTAAAACTTTGTGTGTCCCTATTATAGTGTCTAGCCCAAAAAATTGTTGAACACCTGAAATACTGAGAGGGGGTGAATCAATATTCCCTGAAATTCATTAACTTAAAAGTGCATTACAAAGCATCTCATTAAATTTATATAAAATGAAAGGAATAATTGAAGCATGCACCACAACAATCAACACAAGAACACTAGACTTAGTGGAAAACCCTTGAAAGGGAAAACCCATGGTGAGGATTAACTCACAATATATCATAACCGACTACAATATATTACAAAAAGTTCATTGCCCAGAGGACTCACTGTCCAGAAAATAGAAGGGCTCACTACCCAAGGAAGATCACTTCTTCCAAAATTACAAAAGATATAGAAAAGGATGACTCACAACCAGAATTTGAATTGCTTACAATGCATCTACTATATGTTGATGATATAGTTCTAGTTAGGCTCAAAAAACTGACTTTACATACTTCATTCCTCACTATCACAAGATCACCGCTATCACATTTCACACTTCACTACACACCTTGAAATCATACCATCAATGAATTGACCTTATCTATATATGTATATATTCCACAAACAATCATGTCATCAATTAGGTAAGCCTAATTAGATGAAACATGTGACCTCATAACCTTTTGGCTCAAAACTCCATCATACATGCCTTGTGGAAGTAAACGAAGCATGTTCTTCACCAAGATAGGTTGGCATGATCTATAGATACTCCTATGATTTTTCTCCATACTCAATTTAGTCTCGTACGACCCCAAAACCCTTAGGTTGACATCGCACAACAAAATTGGTGAAGCAACAATTGAATGAACCAATTGTTCATCCCAAAAATTGACACGCAGAACACCAAACCACTTGACACTCGGAGTGCACACACATCTTACATCTTCAAGTAGTTCTTGAGAGCTGCAAAACATAATGATCATTCACGATGGAATGTGGAGCATTCCAATATGAACTATGCAAGTGTAACTATGTCTTTGCTTAGTCTGATACTCTATCATCAATATCTTCTATTGCGAAAGACATACAACCTTGAAATTTTGGATATAGACTCCTTCAATCTGCACCATTATCACCTCAACACCACATGACAAGATAATGCAATTTGGAGCAATACGGACCACAAAAATGATACTATGTTACATCATTATCTTAGTCTAGGATTTAGCCAACTTCCCTAAGAAACACTTGGTCTTCTTTGGATTGATATCAATGACAACACCATTTATCAACATGCTCATGTCGCCAACAATCTCCCCCTTTGTCATTGATGACAACACACTTCTTTGCTTCACTTCCCCTTTGGCATCAAGGGCAAAGGGTAGTAACTCTGCATTTCATCCCCTTACTAATCTATCTACATGAGAATAGCTCCCCCTATCTATGTTATCCATCACCAAAAAGACAAAAATGTACCACAACACCATCTACTAACTCCACAAATGTACATTGATATCAAAAATTGACTATACAACTCAAAATGTACACCTTAACTGAATGAAGGTAATATACCCTGATATGATGCCTTTAATTTTGCAAGGTTTGCCTCCTAATCCTTCTTGGAAACCTACCAATCCTTCCTAGAAAAAGAAATCATGTAGCACTAGTTTTCAAATTGTACATAGAGGTCTTCTCCTTCTTCTGGAAAACTAGGCACTATTGTCTTTAGCACAACCTTGTCCCCATTGGCCAAAACTTCAATTAAAGAAGTAAGCCTTACACTTACCATATCTCAAAGTTGACTGTACTGCATTATGATTTTATCTTTTTGTTCCTACAGTAAAAATAATTGACCATGTATATTTTCAATGACTACTCTAATTGCTCTATCCCCATCATTCACTAGATCATATACACTTGAGGCTTGAGCAATTTGAGACTCAATTGAGTCCATTTTATCCTTTATGTATTTTGTAGACATTGGCCATTTCAAGCAAAATTGAAACAATAGTTTGGTATCCTCCAAACACTTTTGAAGATCCTCCAAGTTGCCTTGCAACTTGGTGTGAGTAGTAGAACACTTATCTGAGGCATCACCTAGCTTCATCAACCAACTCTTTGATTTTTTGGTGATTTTGAAGTATCTCCTTTCTTGCGGAGGCATGAAATACATCACCAAGCTGCAACTTATGGAGAGGAGAGATCCTATCCATGTCCACTTGACCTTGTTGCATAGGAATTTGTAACTATTGTGCAAACACCACTAGTTGGAACTGCAATTGCATATCCAAAAGATCTTTAAATGAATCTTTGGAGGCTTCAGAGGATTCACAAACTATTTTTATGCTTTCTTCTACTTATGCATCATTCTTCTCCTTCTCTTCAATGCCAAAACACTCTTTTGCAACCATCTCAATTTCTAGGGGAGGCATAGTTGTTCCTTTTGAGATTCATTCTTCTCCAAGACTCCTTACTCATCTTCTTTTCTCTACTTAGTAGTTATCTCCACATCCAGAGGGGTGTTCTTTGTCAAAATTTCTTCTTGCTCATGTTGCTCATTGACTAGCTCATTACTTTCCAAGAGGGAAGTGTCTTGCCGCAATTGATCTTCATCATCCATAGAGGCTCCAAATTCTTTAAGAATATTTTCAAATAATTGCAATGTTTCTCTCCTTAGCTTCTCTATATCATCCTTGTCTTTACTCATAATAGTAGTTACTCTTTGCTTTGTCCTAAATTATTGGGAATACAACTGAGATAACTTAGCTCTTTTCTCATGAGATAATGAGGAACCAATCTTCTCCAAGGAATTTTTTTTCATCATTGCATCTTCTACAATTGTCTCTTGTCTTATTGCACTCAATACACCTTTTAGATTATCCAAAAATTGATCCTCTATCTCACCTAGGCCAACATTAAATGTCACCATGTATTTTACAATGGCCTCTTCAATTATTGACTTATCTACATCATTAGCATTTGGATACATTTTAGTTGTATCCTTTAGAATTCCAAACTTTTCTATAGCACTAAATAGTGCATCAAACTTCATGGGACTATGCTCATGAACTGGATGGGTCTCCTCTTTCTTCTTTCCCTTTCTATACCAATCTCTTCTTGAGAGACTTTTGATTTCCTTTTCTTGGCCAATTGATGTTCTTCATCTTCCTCTTCTTCTTCTTCTTTTGAATTAATATACCTAAATCTTGTTGCTTTTTCTTTCTTTCTTCTCTTTAGAGCCTTTTGTTGCTCAAGGAGGTTGGATGTGTCTATCTTCTTAGAACCACCAATTGGTTTTGTTCTAGAGGGCTTTGTAACAATAGGTGTGGAGGTTGAGGTCTTGCCTGACCTTCTTGATCTCTGTGGATTCTACAAAGGAGTAGACATACCTTTGGATTTCTCTATAGGGTCCATAGGGGTACCAAACTCCCTTTCCAACTCACCTTTCATCTTTTCAACCTTTTCTTCAATATCTTTCTTTTTCTTTTCTAGGTTCTCCTTGATTTATCTTCATAAGTACCAAACCTTTCAACTGTTGTATCTCTAGGTTTTCTCAATACAATCTTTGCAAGACCAATGCATTCAGACGTAGCTACCTCGTAAGGAAGCTCTGGAACCCAAACACTTTTGGGTTAAACCGCTTCCATGTAACAGTAATCTTTGCTAACCATAAATGTTAATTCATTCTTATACTTATCCACGACTTTACTTTGAATCTTTTCTCTCTCTTGCATCTGAGCTTGAAAAGGTTTAAAGAATCCCCACAACATTGAATCATAAGACTCTTTACCAAGAAATCACCTCAAATGATCTCTAATTTGAATAGCTGCAAGAATATTATCTAGCCATACAACATTCTTCACTCTAGGCAACTCATTGAGAAAATAAAACACTAAGAAAATGATAAGAGTACCATACTATAAAGGGTATTTTGACTCCTTTGTCTTCTACAAATTATCCAACAACCGTAATCACAGGAGCTCACAAAGATCAAATTCTTTTCCTTCTTTCACCATTTGATATGTTGTGTGTATCACGGTGACAGTGACAAAATTATATCTATTTGTGTAGAATATCTTATAACCAATCATCATTGTGGCATATTTGACCACCATATCTTTTGATTTTCATCCATTGTTAGGGCACACTTGTCAAACTTGGCTTCGGTAAGCTTCATCACCATTTCATCCCATACCACCTTCAATGTCGGGACAAGTCCTATGGAGCTCAAACCAGTAACAACCCTAATTGCCTCTTTGGTTATCATTTACGACATGTCCAACCACATGAATTTATTATGAATTATACTCAAAACATACTTCAACCATTCATCCTCAAAACATAAATTAGGAAACTTCATCCATACATCTAACTTTTTCTCTGTCAAGCTGGTATACTCTGGTTTCAACTCAAAATCATCTCCAGTTAGCACTTTTCCCTAAACTCCACCAATTTCAAGTGATCATATTCATCCATCTTTGAATGACTATAAATTCACACATCTTTTGTGTGCAACACATTTGAAGGAACCCTAGAGAATGCCCCTTCTTTATCCATTTCCGTTGATTTGTACGAATGCTTCTTAAATTTAGGCCCCAGCCTCTCAAGCACATCAATAACTTGAGGACTAAACATTATGAACTTCTCTGAGCTAGGGTTTGTAATAAATTGTAAATACCTCATGGAAATTTTCCTATGGGTTCTCCTTCAACACTTCAGATCACGTTTTCTCTACTCTCCTTTTCAAATGCTTGAAGATAAATTTCTTTTAGAATGTGCAAACTTAAATATAAACACTTTATTTGTGACCTAAAGTATGCATTAAATACATCAACGAAAAGTTAGGTCAATACTATATCAAGACATAATAACCCGACCAAAATAACCTTGGACAGAATAACTCGACCAAAATAACCTAAGGACAAAATAACCCAGGGTCACAATAACCCATGGACAAAATAACCCATGGTCAAAATAACCCATGGACAAAATAACCCATGGTCATTTTAGATCAAGCTAGTAAACTAGAAATGACAAAATAAATTATAAATATGATTGTGAGGCACCATAGAGGCTATTTAGGTCATTTTTAGACCATATATCCATTATATACCCCTAAAATAGCCTTAAAACACCTTTAATATGCTTAAATAACCTATAAAATGGTAAATAATTATAAAAATAAAGGCAATTTCGTGGGAATAAGTTGATTAAGAGTTATTATGAAAATATATTTTTCAACAGTTGTACACGATTCTTGGCTTGAAAACTAATGCAATATTTCCACTCATTTATATTCTTATGAGCAACAAAACAAGAACCACTTATACACAAGTACTTGTAGAATTAAAACAACTTCAACCTGATCTAAACCCAAAAACTATACTTATTGATTTTGAATTAGGTTTCATGGGAGCTATTTCTGAAAATTTTCCAAATGCCACCATTTGGGGATGTTTTTTCCATTTCTCTCAATGCTTGTGGAGGAAAGTTCAAGAAGGTCTACAAACATGTTACAGTGCCGATGAAGTATTTTCATATGAGATCAGGAAACTTGTTGCATTAGCTTTTGTGCCTCAGATAGACGTAATTGATGCATTTGAAACACTTCAACAATCTCCTTATTATACAGAACATGAGGAGACCCTACAAGCCATAATTGATTATTTTGAAGACACATGGATTGGCAGACTAACCAAAAGAGGCAACAGACGATCACCCAAGTTTCCAATCACAATGTGGAATTGATATTTAGCTACTCAAGATGATCTTCCCATAACCAATAATACTATTGAGGGATGGCACAGAGGATTTAGTGAATTGCTTCAAGCATTGCACAACTCAGTCTGGATATTCATCAAAGCAGTGAAAAAAGAATAGAGTCTCCAAGAGAATAGAATAGATAAATATATGGTTGGATACACTGGGCAACCAAGCAGGAAAAAATACTGTGAACTCAAAGAAAGACTAAAAATATTGGTTGATGGTTATGAAAACCATAACATTTTAGATTATATAAGAGCTATTGCTCATAATTTGACACTTTAATTGAAAATTTGAATAATAAAGTTTTTTTAGCAACATACATGTAATTTGTAAATTTTGTTTTCCTTTCTCTATATTCTTATGGGGATATTTTGTCCATGGGTTATTCTAACCATGGGTTATTTTGGCTTGGGTTATTATGACCCTAGGTTATTTTGTGCCTGGGTTATTGTGACCGGGTTATTCTGTCCAGGGTTATTTTGGTCGGGTTATTATATCCCGTAACCTATCAAGCCTTCACTGTATCATCATAGTTACTCCCAAACACTTTGTAAATCTTTGCACCAAGATATTTCTCACCAAATATTTCACCAATGGATCAAGCAAACCAACCTATACATGTACCGATATGCTGATGACATCAACATCTCATCTTTGGTAGGGGTTTAGAAAGTTTTTTGTTAAAACTCCTCCTGAGCCAAATGCATTCTATCTAGTTTATGGAAGAAACATCTACACCAGAATTTGGCACAGATTCATTCTTCACATCATTCTCTTTCTTTTTTCTTCCAGATCTTGTTCATCTCCTTCTTTACCTCAATCAGATCAATCTTCTTTTGTGGAACAGAGGGTTTCACATTCTTTCCTCTGCAAAACTTAGCTATGTGTCTTGGTTTATTACATTTATAGCATATGACACCTTGTTGTGGAGCAAACTTACTTCTTGCCATTGTAGATTTTCATTTGGAAGCCTTATGTCCAAACCCATTGCATGAGTAACAAAAACCAAGGAATGATCAAGACATCATACCATCTATCTTTTGCATTCACTATCCTTATGATCAAATCTATTGCATGCATAGCATTGACTACAAAAATGATTAAAAATTTCTAATTCATCCTACTTCTATATTCTACAACTCTTTGTCCAAATTTATTGCAAAATAATAGTGACCTTTAAAATATGGATACCTTTGTGCAAATGGTTGTCTAATAGGTCTCTTGAAATCTTTCTTCTGGTTCTAGACATGTTTTATATTGCTCTTCTTATCTCCAATCTTCCTTTGTTCATTATTCTCCTTTACAATGTATTGTTTGGAATCTGATTTTCCTTTGAGCTTTCTCCTTTTTCAAACCCTAATCCTTCTTTTTCCTTAGAGGCATTTTGGCTAGCAAGCATATCATCAAGCAAGGTGGAGCTCTTCTTGAATTTGTCTTCTTGACTCTTTTCTTTCTCCAGATCTTTCCTCGAAGACACAATCTCTTCTTCAAGCTTTGAGAATTGTGTAGACTTGTCTTTCAATTTGGAATTCAAGTAGTCTTCAACTCTTTTTTACTTCTTCAACTTGCATTTTTAGATTAGTGATTATCTCATTTGATTGTTTTGAGTTGCTCATTTGTTTCCTTGAGTTGATCTTTAAATTTATTGGCTTGATTCCTCAGCTTCTTGATGCACTCATATGCTTCTGTGTACCTTGGAATTTTACCCTACTTTAATGTGCAAAATAACTAAAAATGCAAATGATAATATACCAAGAACACTTCAATGATTAGCCTAAAGAGTGATAAAACAAGAAGGAAAATAGATGAAATGAGATGCAAACGATTGTACCTTCCTTGTTGTTGAAGACTCATTGGTTGGCCCTTGATTTAGATGAACTTTGTGTGCTCTTTAGATGGCTTCTTGAGTGACTAGATGCAAGATCAACTTATGCAAAATGATCAAAGTGGATGGCTAAATGATGTTGAATGCTTGAGAATGCAAATTGGCAGCATAAGGTTGTTCAAAATGAAAGTGTTTAAAATTCCCTCGAGGAGGGGGTATTTATAGAAGAATTTGAATTCTCTAGAGAATTCAACGGTTGAGATTCATCCAACAAGGTCAAGATGAAGGGCTATAGTGAGTTGAGAACTCACAAGCCCTCACATCTTGACATGTGGATGGTGAAGTGGCTAAGGGGAGATGAGGTGTAAGTGAGGTGGAAGAGAAGTACATGATGTGGAGGAAGTACAAGTACCTTGCAAGTACATTGGGAGATGGGAAGAATCTTGGGTGAATAAAAGTGAATTTTAAATTCACAATGATTGGAAGAATCTAGTGGATAAGACAATGTTCCCAAAAGGTGGGAGTTTGTCACATGTGACTTGATGTGACAAGTCAAAGATTCTAGAAGATGCATGGGAAAAGGGATTCTAGGAGGAATAAAAGGAATTAAAAATTCGGGGGATGGGAAGAGTTGACCAAAGTTGATTAGGCTTAATAATTAATTAGAAGATAAATGAGGATTAGAAGCCAACTTGCAAAAGTTGGAGGATGTGACACATCCTAATCAAGGATTAGGCATGTGCACATCCCTAATGAAGAAATTAGGAGATGGATTAAGATTAGATGAAAATGACATGTGAGGAATTAAATAAATGTATTATTTATTTAATTTATTTGATGAAAGGGGGATTAAAAGAGTAAAGTATTTAATTATTAATTAAATACCTTAGGGATTTGGTAGAATTAAGGGTATTAATTAAATAATAGTAATATTATTTAATTAACTCAGATAAGAGGATGTTTAGACAAAAAGTGATAAATTTGGATAAATTAAGTGTCCAAATTTGGATGTCTACAGCTTCCTTAAGAGTTTCTTTCATATCTATATTCTCACATTATGCTTTATCCAGGTCATCAAGAGCATATTTGAGCTCTCCTTCCATATGAAATTCACAGTCTTCTTTAGTAAACCCTTCCATAATAATTTATTCCTGAGGGATAAGATACCTTCTAGTTGCCATGTTTTCAACCTCCAAGATCTACCTCAACTATTAAGTAAATTGAAGGAACCTTTCTCTGCTACTAATTGTTGAACACTCAAAATACTGAGAGGTGGGGTGAATTAGTATTCCCTGAAATTCATTATCTTAAAAGTGCATTACAAAGCATCTTGAAGAATGTACCACAACAATCAACACAAGAACACTAGATTTACTCAGAAAACCCTTGAAAGGGAAAAGCCACGGTGAGGATTAGCTCATAATATATCACAACCATTTACCATAGATTACAAAAGGCTCGCTACCCAGAGGACTCACTATCCAAAAAAAAGGAGGTCTCACTACCTAAGGTAGATCACTTCTTCTAGAATTACAAAAGGATGGCTCATTGCCAAAATTTGAACTGCTTACAATGCATTTGCTATATGCTGAAGATACAGTTCCAATTAGGCTCAGAAAACTAACTTTACACATTTAATTCCTCACTGTCACAAGATCACCACTATCACATTTCACACTCCACTACACACCTCATCATACCATCAATAAATTAACCTTCTATATATATGTATATATTTTGCAAACAATCATATCATTAATTAGGTTGGCCTAATTAGATGAAACATGTGACCTCATAACCTGTTGGCTTAAAACTCCATCATACATACCTTGTGGAAGTAACCAAAGCATGTTCTTCACCAAGATAGGTCGACATGACCTATAGATACTCCTATGGTTTCGATCTATACTCAATTTAGTCTCGCACATCCCCAAAACCCTTAGGTCGATACTGCACAACATAACTGATGAAGCAACAATTGAATGAACTGATTGTTCATCCCAAAACTTGACACGTGAACCACCAAACCACTTGACACTCAGAGTGCACACACATTTGACATCTTCAATCACTTCTTGAAATCCACAGAACACAATGATCATCTGTGATGGATTGGAGAGCATTCCAATATGAACTCTACAACTATAACTATGTTTCTACTTAGTCCAATACTCTGTCATCAATATCTTCTATTACGGAAGACATACAACCCTAAAAATTTGGATATAGACTCCTTCAATGTGTACCATTATCACCTTAAAACCATGTGACAGGATATTGCAATGCGAAGCAATGCAAACCAAAAAACTGATACTTTGTTACATCACTATCTCAGTCTCGGACTTAGCCAACTTCCCCAAGAAACACTTGGTATTCTTCAAACTATATTCATACCGATAAACCATCGCTTCTATAATGGGTTGACATCAATGAAAACACCATATATCATCATGCTCATGTTGCCAACAAAAACATGATCTTTTCATGCATTCTTTACAATATGTCTTCTATGTTTCATATATATTTGGACAATGTAACTTGACTTTATTTCAATGTATCAATGTTTGGTATTTGCAGCACCCCAAAGGTGTTTCACTCTTCTATGTATGCTAATTTGCTAAACCCTACTTACCACCTTATACATCAACCTCTATGTCTTAACACACATGCAAGTGTTATGTTTTAACAGTGTATGGATTCCATGCAATTGCCATAATATATTTCCACTAGCCTTGAATTTTGGAACAAATTAAACTAAATATTTTCCATCTATTTGAATCTTTATTATTGTAATATCCTTAATGATACAATAACAAAAGTTATTATTAAAGGATTATGGATTAAAATCAAGCATCTCATGTGTTACCTTCTCTAAATACATGCATGGCTAGATAGTTCCTTCATCCTCTAGTTGTATCTCTCATTATGTATTTGGTGCTACTTATGATCCATAACTAGCTCAAACACATTGGACTATAGGGACCATCATGAAGTGTGTAGTTTTTATTGAATTATTATTGAAGCACACAATTATAGTCAAAGTTTTGATTGAAGTGCTCAATTATTGTTGAAGTTGTGCAAGCTTGTTATTGAAGTTGTGGGAATTTGTTGCTAAAGCTATAAGTCATTTTGGTAGCTTGTTAAGCTTGAATAATAATCCTAAATGATAATCCATACATCATACAAGCATTAAAATTTGAACAAAAATGATATCATTATAGACACTAAAAAATGTCTTGGTCTGTGAACACCACTTTTTTGCATCAATCTCTCTTCCCAAAATTTGTTGCTAAAGCTATAAGTCATTTTGGTAGCTTGTTAAGCTTGACTAATAATCGTAAATGATAATCCATACATCATACAAGCATTAAAATTAGAACAAAAATGATATCATTATAGACACTGAAAAATGTCTTGGTCTATGAACACCACTTTTCCACATCAATCTCTCTTCCCTACATAATTAAATAATTTTAATTATTTAATTATTTTCTTTGGTATCATTTTTCTATTAATTAAATAATTTTAATTATTTAATTAATTCATTTCATTATCTTTATTCTTCTTCTATAACATGCCAATTGCTCACACAAGTAAATTTCCTAAGTTTTCACTTTCAAGCAAATAAACTATGTTTCATAACCATTGCTATAAAAAATTTATTTTCCAAAAGAGAACAAATGAATATAAATGACATAACAATTTTCATTCATTGATTTCTTCCAATATAATATTGCACAAGTTACAATATTTCCCAAAGCTTGTACACATAATACATGGATAGCTCAACCGAGCTTCAAAGCAATAGATATAGATAGTCCAGGGATCTCCTTTCAAATCTTGGTTGCCAACTAAGGAGGAGAAGCATCACTCAAGCACTTTTTTGCCAACCACGAACTCAAATGCGGTCCCCCGCATATCTATCATCTGATAGATGGACCTACCCTTCAACGAAGAGATTGGTAGAGTAACCTCGTACCGACAACCACTATGAGCTTAGTGTTGTTCCCTACATAGCTAGAACTTGTAAACACTACAATCCTAAACTAGCATGCATAAAAGGAACACAGTGAATTAACAGTGGATCTAAAGGAAAATACACTACTTTGGCCAAATTATTCTCACTCGGTACTTCAAGTGACAGTCATCCTATTCACATACACTACCCTAGCTCGATTTGACTTTAGGCCATTATAAACTATGCATAGGTAATTTCCTTCAATAGATACTCATTAACCTGAGAAATATCTATTCCCTTTTCCCAAACACAATGGTATCTCTACCAATAAAGCATAAGAAAATGCATAAGTTACCCCCTTTAATGTATATTATAATTCTAGGTATAACATACGAGCTTTCTAAGTCTACAAATTAACTTTGCATGAAATAATTTGACAAGCTACTCTCACTTTACCAATCCTAGTAAGTAATACTATAGATGATAATCAATAATTACTTAATATGGAGTAAGTACAAATACTTATAAGGAAATCATATCAATAAGACTATTCCCTTCCTATAAGCAAAATAGATTATTACTCTATTTTAAGCAAATAATGCAATTTCCAATTTAAACACACAAGACAATCAATCTTTCAGATAAAATATAAAACATGAAGAGAATAGAATCCCATGCTTGTTAATCTCTTATTCCAATTGACTCACTAGATCTCAAGCTTGGACCCCTCTTAAAATCAACTTAGCAACAAATCCCTCACAAATCCTCTCATTAAAGTTTCCTCACAACAACTCTTAGCAAATTAAAAATCTCTCAATGAAAATACAATAGAATGGAGCAATGTAATGATACAAAAAGGAAGTGTATCCAAATGAGGTGAGAATGCCACTTATTTATACCCAAAAACCAACATCTACAAACTACAAATAAGGCTTGTGATATGACATTTCTCAGCCTAATACCATTGACTTAGCTTAATAATAAAAAGGTGGTAGATTTCTATCTCAATACTCACTCAAACAGGATAGCAGATCGACTCAATGCTTGCCAGTAATAATTTGACTATTTCATAGAGCACATGCTTCAATCTAGAAATTGACTTATAGGCTAAAAATACTTCTAAAATAAATACAAAATTCATAATATGGTGCCAACTATTCATCACATTTCCTATTTATAAGATTGTTGTTTAAAACAGAGGAATAAGTTAGACTTTATTTGGTTGCATTTCACATAGTTGACTTGGTCCAAGCCAAAGCATCTGACACATCTCAATGTGTCAACCCCCTTCATTATAGTGTTGCTTTATGTTTGACTCAGCACATTACATTATATAGTGTGCAACACTTTATCATTGTGTTAAATAAACTTTACACAACATATTTCAATTTGTGTATTTCCATCACCTATTATCAATAATGATATATGCAGTTTAATACTTAGCATTGCGGTATTACATGTAGTGCTATATTCACATTATATCGACCATGACATATATTCTATAAATCGACCATTAGTATATATGTGTGTGTGTGTGTGCATATATATATAACACAATGAATAGCATTTAACGCTATACACACACACACACATATATACATATGTATATACATATATGTATATACGTATGTATACATATATGTATATGCGTATGTATATATATATATGTATATATATATATATGTATATACATATATGTATATATATGTATATACATATATGTATATATATGTATATATACATATACATATATATGTATATACACATATGTATATAGATATGTATATATACATATATATATACACATGTATATATATGTGTGTATATATATGTACATATATATATGTATATATATATGTATGTATGTATATATGTGTGTATGTATATATGTGTGTATATATATGTTTATATATATATATATGTATGTATGTATATATATATATATATAAATGTATATGTATATATATATTCAAATATATATATTTATTTATATATATTAGTTAACAAATAAGTTTGTCTAAATATTTCACTTGATATTCGAATGAATGAGATCAAATTAACATTTCATATACAATATTGTTTGTATATATATATATATATATATATATATATTCATGTATATGTACATATACATATATCGACATACTCATATAGGTATTCCCACTTTTCAACACTTACGTGTATATTGACATGTGTATACATATGTATATATATGCATATATCCCAATACACAAACAATTGCTATCTTATCGATAGGTATATATACATGTTATGTATATATATATACATACATATGTGTCTTGATGTCCTCTCGATATCACCATTCCCATGAGCAACCTATTCATGAGCGTGTGTAGGTACGTCTACCTACGTACTCGCATGTGTGTATTATCTCACGTGTATGGGTTATCATTGACATGCATATGTATACATATATATACATTCTATTTATATTTATCTCATCAATCAAGTATAGTAATACGAAGAAGTCACATGCACCAAGCACTAAACACTATCCAAGAATGCCCTTAACAAAAATCAAGATCCTTCCTAATGCAAACACATCACACTAAAGGATGACTTACCAATTCCCAAAACTATGACTTGACTCAACCATTCTATAAGTGAGTGTGTGTGTAAGCTCAATTAGGTTTCATTACAGGTTACTCAACCAAGTTCTTCTCCTAAGTGATACTTCCCCTTGCTTCTGGAGGATTGAATCTAAATCTACATCCAACTTAACACATTTTCATAGTAACCAGTCTCTCATCAAAACAAGCATTTACATTATACATTTCATAGTTAGAATATCAAATTCAATAACTATTCATTCCATATATCCATTCCATTATATAACATCAAATGCAATAAACATTCATTCATAATTTTCCAATGATTTAGATAAACAAAGTGCAACCATATATATATATTTCCCATTCAAAATTCCAAATACATTCACATATGCAATAATTTACCCTAGCATAGTAATACTAAATAAGTAAATGCACAATGGGGTGTAACATACTCCCCCTTGTAGCCGGTATTGGCATGGTGTGATGGTTTATAGGTGGCATTGTTGTTCTTGCCACCAAGGTTCAAACCCCGTTGGGGTGGTATTGTTGAATGGTTGTATCCGGTTCATAGCTCCGATCAAAAGCGTTTACCCCTTGAATAAAAACATACTCCCCCTTGTGAATCATCATCCTCGATGATTTTATGTAGCAACATAAACTAAACAAAGCAAACAAAACATTATTTTTCAAACACTTTCAAAAGCACATAAGACATGTGGAAACTTTTGCTCTATTTCAGCATAGTCTTCCCAAGTGGTAGAATCTTCTGCATACTGGTCCCACTAGACTTTGCACTACAGAACCTATCTATTATGCAAGTGAAGCTTACATGTTTTGATCACCTTGAAAGGATTGACTGTTACCACTCTAGGATCTTGTACCTGTAAAGCATTCCAATCAATTACATGATTATTTCCTGGTATATACTTCTTTAGGTAAGAAATGTGAAAGATGTTATGCATCCAAGTAAGAGCTAGTGGCAACACAATTCGATAAGCTACTGAATTTACTTCCTCAAAAATATAAAAAGGACCTACATAGTGCAGAGCTATTTTGGATGACTTTCCAAACTTGATGCAACTCTTATGAGGTTTAACCCTTAACAACACCTTATCTCCCACTACAAAATTCTTGGGTACTCGCTTTGCATCTGCATAGCTTTTATGTCTATCATTGGCTTCAGCTAGCCTTTGCTTAACAATTCTAACATGTTCCTCCATTTCAACCAACATCTCTAGCCCAAGACTCACCCTATCCTCAATTTTATCCCAAGCTATAGGGGTCTGACACTTTCGGCCATATAATGCTTTGAAAGGAGCCATCTTAATTGTAGAATGATAAGAATTGCTATGAGAAAATTCCACTAAAGGCAAGTAATCTTCCCACTTGTATTGCTAATCCATGCAATACATTCTTTGTAGGTCTTCGAGTACTTGATTCACCCTTTCTATTTATCCATTTGTTTCCGAATGATATGTTGAACTAATATTTAGTTGAGTCCCAAGTGCAGAACATAAGGTTTGCCAAAACCTTAAGGTCACACATGCATCCCAATCTGAGATAATCTTCTCAAGAATTCCATGCAGTCTAAACGCCTCTTGAATGAATTTTCAAGCTATGACAGGAGCTCCATCTATTAGATTCCAAAGTATGAAATGTGCTACCTTAGTAAGCTTGTCCACAACTACTAGAATGACATTGTGCTTATTCTTTGACATAGGTAATCCTTGCACAAATTCCATACTAATGACTTGCCATGGATATAGTAAACCCACAAGATGATGATGTTCAACTTTCACCCTTTGCAACTCTAAGCATCTAGCCACAAATCTAGCAGTGTCCCCTTTCATCCCTTTCCAAAAATATAATGGCTTCACATCAACCAACATTTTTGTCACACTAGGATGTCTAGAGTATGGTGCTTTGTGAACTTCTTTCCACGCAGGATTTCTTAACTCTTCAAAGTTAGGCACATACATTCTTCCCTTATACCTAAGCAATCTGTTGGGTTCAAAGTGAAATCCCTCATACCTTGCATCTTGCGGATTGTTTGTGAGTGCTTGCTTAACTTGCATGTAGTACTCATCCTCCTTTCATTTCTACAACACTTGTCCTTTAAATTTGGTTTGGATTGTCACTATTGAGGCAATATGATGTCTACAACTTAAGGCATTGGCAACCCAATTTTCTTTTCCCTTGATGTAGCTGATATTGAAGTCATAATCAGATATCAACTCCAACCGTCTTCTTTGTTGAGCATTCAGATTAGGCTAGGTAAATAGATATTTTAACCTGTGATGACCGGTTTTCATCTCAAAGGGGTTACCCAACAAGTAATGCCTCCACATATGCAATGCATGAACCACTGCTACTAACTCTAAATCATGCGAAGCATAATTTTTTTCATAGGGTTTCAACTTCCTTGATTCATAAGCTATTACTTTCCCTTCTTACATTAAAACTCCACCTAAGCCTTCTCCTGATGCATTTGTAATAACAGTGAAGTCACCATTAAGATCTAGTACTTCCAAAATTGGAGCAATGGTAAACTTCTCCTTGAGTAGATTGATGCTTCTTGGCATGTTTTTGTCCACTCATACTTCTTCCCTTTCCTTTGCAAGGAAGTAATTGGAAAGGCTATTTTGGAAAATTTTACAACAAAATTCCTATAATATCCTACCAAACCCATAAAACTTCTTCACTTAGAGACATTTTTGGGCACTGGCCATTCTAGCACTGCCTTGATCTTGGCTAGATCGATTGAGATACCATCAACTGAGATCACGTGTCCAAGGTACTGTACTTTCTTTTGAAAGAAGGTACCTTTGGAGAGTTTCCCATACAACTCATGTTCTCTAAGTAGTTGTAGAACTATCTCCAAATGCTTGCAATGATCCTCCTCATTCTTTGAATAAATTAGGATATCATCTAAGAAAACCAAAACAAACTTATCTAGGCAATCCCTAAACATGTTGTTCATTAGGCTCATAAATGTTGTCAACACATTAGTAAGTCTAAATGGTAGAATTGTAAACTCATAATGCCCATATATGGTTTTGAAGGCAGTCTTAAAAATATCTTCATCTTTGATCCTTAAGTGGTGGTATCCATATCATAGATCAATCTTAGAAAACATAGCAGCTCCCTACATTTGATCAAAAAGTTCATAAGTGTGTGGCAATGGATACTTGTTCTTTACTGTAGCTTTGTTAAGCATCTAATAATCTATCCACAAGCACAATGTACCATCCTTTTTCTTCATAAAGATTACTGGCACTCCCCAGGGTGATACACTAGGTCTTATCAATCTCTTAGATAACAATTCATCTAACTATGCCTTAAGCTCCATTAACTCAATTTTTTCCATCTTGCAAGGCACTTTGGAAATAGGTTATGATCTTGACACTATATCAATGGAGAAATCAAAAATCCTTTTAGGTGGTAGTCTAGGAGTTCCTCTAGAAACACATCTGCAAACTTTCATAAAATAGGATATCTTTCCATATCTATCTCTCTAGTTTCCATCATTATGTTCCTCAAGCTTTTCCATCTTTACTGCAAAGAGCTTGCATCCTTTCTTCTTAGCTCTAAGCAGTTACATGGTAGAGATTTGACACAACTTAACTTCCGTAGGTATCCCTTTTAACATCACTTGGTTACCTAAATCATCCAAGCACTCTACTATTTTGGCATGATAGTTTACCTTGGCTCTATGCTTCCAAAGCCAGTTCATTCCTAGGATAACATCATGGGATCCTAAGGGCACTACATAAAGGTTTACCTTCGTAGAGAAACAAGGTATTTCAATCCTAGCTTTGAACAAACATTGTTCCACCATTGCTCTTGTTTGGTTTACATATTCAACAACCCATGACTTTGCCATATAACTAGATTTCCTAGATATTTGCTTTGCTATTCTAGGTGAAACAAAATTTTCAATAGCTCCAATATCTATAAGTATGAAAATAGGAAAACCAAATAAAATACCTAGAGTCTCCATTGGAGTAACTTGATACTCCACTCGATGATCATCCAAGGCAACATGAATCTTCTACTAGAATTTTGTTTGCTGAGAAGGAAGTGGGTTTCCATGAGGTCATGACCCAGAAGGATTATTGGGATAATTTATAGCATAGTGGTCTCCACCACATGTGAAGCATCCTGTTGTTGGTCCTTTCTTCCTTGTGGGTTCACTAGGTTTACTAGCATTGCTTCCAACATTGTTAGCATTTCCACCAATGAAATTATTCCTTTTGTGTTCCCTCCTTTATTCTCTTTCTTTATTTTTGGATCCCTTATCCCCTTGCTTCTAGAAATTTTGCACTCCATCAAACTTCCTTGGAGTTGGTTTAACTTGATCTCTTGTGAACTTCCTATGGTCCATATTCTCTTGACGGATGGAGATGGCTTTGAGCTTCTTCTCTTGCTTAATAGCCTTCTCATAAATTAGGTCCA
This sequence comes from Sequoia sempervirens, assembly GCA_007258455.2. Classification (NCBI taxonomy): domain Eukaryota; kingdom Viridiplantae; phylum Streptophyta; class Pinopsida; order Cupressales; family Cupressaceae; genus Sequoia; species Sequoia sempervirens. Next base: position 34,608 of record VDFB02341572.1, read on the forward strand.
TAGTGGTTGGACCATGAACATCCACTTCCCCACCAATCTGGCTAGTAAGCCCCATAATGAATTTCCTTATGCCAAAATGTTCATCCTTCTGATGCATTGGTACATAACATAATCTAGACAGGTGAAATTTTCCCAATGCTCATTTACTGACATCTCTCAATGTCTTAGATTTTGAAAATCGGTGAGTTTTTGGTCGAAAAAGAGTTGAGGTAGCCATCTTTTCTAGAATATTTCCACAAACTTGTTCCATGTAAGTTTTAGAGAACTAATCCCAAGTTCCATTTTCTTGTTCATCCACTAGTTAGAGGCTTCTCCCGCTATCTAATAGGCTCCCTATATTGCTTTTGTGACCTTAGAATAGTTTTTGATTGTGAAACATTTTTCCATTTAAATCGACCATGCCTTAGCTTTTTCCCCACTAGTGCTACCTTCAAATTTGGGTGGGGTTATTTTCCTCATGTCCCTAGAAAGTTCAGCAGCCATACGCTTCCTATTAGTTTCTTTAGATTAAGAGTGTGATTTCTCATTCTCATGTTCGTGGGTCTAAACATGATCGTGAGAATTCTCTCCCTCATCCTCATTGATAGGGACTTCCTCATTAGTTGGAACTTCTTGTTCTAATTTATCTTTTTCCCTTACTTCTTGCTCAAGATTTCCCAGCCTTGCATTGGTTTTGTGAATGATAGCCAAAATTTGATCCAATTTAGCTTCAACATCCTCCAGACCTTGTCCAACTTCTTGACTCCCTCCAATATTAGTCCTTGTTCTCACCATCCTTGCAAGAAAATGGTTATACCTGAAGGTTCATCTTTATTAGATTTCAATCATGTTCTTACTATATTATGGATAACATTTAAATGAGCATTCATTCACACATACACAAGATTTGAGCACAAGATTTTTGATAAACACATGATTTTTATTATTCACAAGGATCTTAACATCCTTTCAATTTACATAGAGTGACTATTCAAATAGTCAAGTGGAGAGTATCCCTCAAATTCGCTCTCTGACACATAACTCAATGGGGTATACCCCTCATATTTTTTTCATCTCTCATTTGCTCATGTCTATCCCAAAATAGGTAGTAACCTTCAAATTTATTGAATCTGATACATAGCTATGGGGAACATAACCCTCTAATTCATTACTTGAGGAAATTACAATCAATTTTGACATAGGAAGGACTCTAGGGTCTCTAAATATGAATGCTGGATTGACACTCCCTTCCAAGGGCATATCCCTAGAAAGTGACAAGGAATCAGACTTTGTTGGTGAAATTAGAGGTAGATAGTTGAAATTCACCTTTTCCTTCATCCTTCTCTTTACTTCACTAATCTAAGAAAGAGCGTGACTGAAAGTTTCAGTATCGCTTAATCAAACAACATTATCATAGTTGGTACCCTCTATCGTATGAACAATGGCCTCTTAGCACTCATTCTCGATTACTGAATTTCTTGTAGTTAACCTGAGATGCACCATCTTGGCACAAGAAATTCCAAACATTAGTCTCATTCAATGTTGGATGGAAAGTATGGCTAGCACATAGGTTCTAGAGCTAAACTTGGTAACTCTAATACCATGTGTAATATGCCAATTGTTCATGCAAGTAATTTTCCTAAGTTTTCACTTTCAAGCAAATAAACTATGTTTCATAACCATTTCTATTAAAAAATTATTGTCCAAAAGAGAACAAATGAACATAAATGACATAACAATTTCCATTCATTGATTTCATTTCCAATATAATATTTGCACAAGTTACAATATTTCCAAAGATTGTATACAAGAGACATACACAGCTCAACTAAATTTCAAAGCAATAGATATAGACAGTCCAAGAATCTCCTTTCAAATCTCGGTCGCTAGTTTAGGAGGAGAAGAATCATTCAAGATATTTTTTTCCAACCACATACTCAAATGTGGTCCCCCACACATCTATCATATGATATATGGCCCTACCCTTTGACAAAGAGATTGGTGGAGGAACTTTGTAATGACAACCACTATGAGCTTAGTGTTGTGCCCTACATAACTAGAACTTGTAAACACTACAATCCTGAACTAGCATGCATAAAAGGAACACGATGAATTAAAAGTGGAGCCAAAGGAAAATACACTACTTTGGCCAAAATACTCTCACTCAGTACTTTGAGTGACAGTCATCCTATTCACGTACACTACCCTAGCTCGATTTGACTTTAGGCCATTATAAACTATGCATAGGTAATTTCCTTTAATAGATAGTCATTAAACTAAGAAATACCTATTCCTTTTTCCCAAATACAATGGTATCTCTACCAATAAAGCATAAGCAAAAGCATAAGTTACCCCCTTCAATGGATATTCTAATTCCAAGTATAACATATGAGCTTTCTAAGTCTAAAAAGTAACTTTGCATAAAATAACTTAACAAGCTATTCCCATTTCACCAATCCTAGAAAGTAATACTATAGACAATAATCAATCACTCCTTAATATGGAGTAAGTACAAATACTTATAATAAAATCATATCTTTATAAGACTATTCCCTTCCTATAAGCAAAATAGAATATTATTCTATTTCAAGCAAACAATGCAATTTCCAATTTAAACACACAAGGCAATCAATCTTTTAGATAAAAGATAAAACATGAAGAGAATAGAATCCCATGCTTTTTAATTGCTTGTTCCAATTGACTCACTGGATCTCAAGCTTGGCCCCCTCTTAAAATCAACTTAGCAACAAATCCCTCACAAATCCTCTCACTAAAGTTTCCTTACAATAACTCTTAACAAAATAAAAATCTCTCAATGAAAGTACAACAAAATGGAGCAACGTAATGATGCAAAAAGGAAGTGTATCCAAATGATGTGAGAATTCCACTTATTTATACCCAAAAACTAGCATCTATAGGCTACAAACAAGGCTTATGATATGACACTTCTTAGCCTAATACCATTGACTCAGCTTAATAATAAAAAGGTGGCAGATTTCTCTCAATACTCACTTAAACAAGACATCAAATTGACTCAATGCTTGCCAACAATAGTTTGAATGGTTCATAAAGCATGTGCTTCAATATGGAAATTGACTTAAAGGCTAAAAATACTTCTAAAAGAAACACAAAATTCATAATATGGCACCAACTACTCATCACATTTCTTATTTATAAGCTTGATGTTTAAAATAGAGGAATAAGTCAGACTTTGTCTGGTTGCGTTTCACATAGTCAACTTGGTTCAAGCCAAAGCATCTGACACATCTCAATGCGTCGACCCCCTTCATTATAGCACTACTTTATGTTTGAATCAACATGTTACATTATATAGTGCACACCACTTTATCAATGTGTTAAGTAAACTTTATACAACAAATTTAAACTTACATATTTCCATCGCCTATTATCAATAATGATATATGCAGTTTAATACTTAGCATTGTGCTATTTTTTTTTATTCAAGGGGTAAACGCTTTTGACCGGAGCTATGAACCGGATACAACCATTCAACAATACCACCCCAACGGGGTTTGAACCTTGGTGGCAGGAACAACAATGCCACCAATAAACCATCACACCATGCCAATACCGGCACTTAGCATTGTGCTATTATATGTAGCATTATATTCACATTATATCAACCATGGCATATATTCTATAAATCATACATTAGTATATATATATAACACAATGAATAACATTTAATGCTATTTATATATATGTATATATATTCAAATATATACATTTATTTATATATATATATTCTTTGACAAATAAGTTTGTCTAAATATTCCACTTGATATTTGAATGAATGAGATCAAGTTAACATTTCATATACAATATTGTTTGTATATATATATATATATATATATATATATATATATATATATATATATATATATATATATATCTATATTCATTTATAATGCATATATACATATGGTCACATACTGTATGGACATTCCCATTTGTCAACACATAATGGTATATTGACATGTGTATACATATGTATATATATTATATATTCATATATATATATATATATATATATATATATATATATATATATATATATATATATATATATATATATACATTCGATTATACAATCACACACGTAAACAAATTGTTGTCTTATCGATATACCTATGATAAATATATATATATATATATATATGTTTTATTGTCCTCTCAAAATCACCATGCCCATGAGCAACCTGTCCATGAGTGTGTGTAGGAACGTCTACTTATGTACTCTCATGTGCGTATTATCTCACATGTATGGGTTATCATTGACATGCATATGTATACATATATATGCATTCTATGTATATATATCTCTTCAATCAACTATAGTCATACAAAGAGCTCACATGCACCAAGCACTAAACACAATCCAAGAATGCCCTTAACAAAAATCATGATCCTTCCTAATGCAAACACATCATACTAAAGGATGACTTACCAATTCCCAAAACTATGACTTGACTCAACCATTCTATAAGTGAGTGAGTGTGTAAGCTCAATTAGGTTTCATTATAGGTTACTCGACCAAGTTCTTCTCCTGAGTGATACTTCCCCTCACTTCTGAAGGATTGAATCAGAATATGCATCCAACTTAACGCATTTTCATAGTACTCAGTCGTTCATCAAAACAAGCATTTACATTATGCATGTCATAGTTAGAATATCAAATTCAATAACCATTCATTCTATATATCTATTCCATTATATAAGATCAAATGAAATAAACATTCATTCATAATTTTTCAATGATTTAGATAAACAAAGTGCAACCATATATATATATATATTTCCTATTTAGAATTCCAAATACGTTCACATATGCAATAATTTACCCTAACATAGTAATAGTAAATAAGTAAATGCACAATAGGGTGTAACATCTTTGATTAATTAAATATTTATTTAATTACGTCCTGAACATCCTATTTCTTTTTATAATTAAATAAATTCTCATTTATTTAATTATTCACCCTTCACTATTCGTCTATAGTTAAATAATTATTTTAATTATTTAACTATTCATTAACCTCTTCCTCTACTATTAAATAATTAATCTGATTTAATTATTTAATATCTCTTATTCCATTTCCTCCATTTTTAATTAAATGGTTGAATGATAATCATTTTAATTAAATGCCATTTTCCCTCTTTCTCCATAAATGAATAATCATTTTTTATTATTTATTTTTCCACATCCTCTCCCAAATTAAATAATACGATCTAATTGCCAAGATTCCTTTCTCCAATTAAAAATTATTATTTGATGCCTCCACTTTCCCTTCACTTCCTCTTTTGAATTCAACCGTTGATTCCCTCTGGTCTCCTTTCAATCTTGATTGTCTATGCTTAGCCATCCTTAACCCTACCACTATGTGGTGCATGAAACCTCAACCATTGATCTTGGCATCTTCTAGACTTTCGATCTTGACTGTTCGTTCGAGAAGCTTTTCAAAAGAAAGTTGTCTCTTTCATTTTGGCTTTACAACCACATTTTCTCTAAAATTCTTGCTATCAATCATTGTCATTTGTAGGTACTTGGACACACTAAAATTTGAGGACAATCTTGCAACTTGAGAAGAATGGAGGAGAAGCAAGGAAGATAATCAACTTTGATAGGGGAGTTTATTATATGTTTTCATATTTGTTTGACTTCTTCTATCATTTGTGCTTTCTTGTTTTGGGTTTTGGGTTTTACTTAGATTTTGAGATAGAGTGCTTGCTACTTGGTCTTAGCCATTTTATTTCATGAATTTTCCCCTTCCTTACATTGGTGAACCCAACGTGAATCCAAAAAATTTCATATAAATTCATACATTTTTCCTTTTTGTTGTTTTGTAGGTTCATGAGCCGCAATCACAAGACACTAAGCCACATATGTTGGCAGAGTGACGAAAATTTAAATAACAATACATTTGTAGGTTCCTGCGATGCAATAGTTGAGAGCCAGTATGACGCATTTGATGTACAGTGAGTTACATTCGTGAGTTTGAACGCTGCAGTTGCTAAGCCCTGAGACATAGTCACCAAGTCTTGAGCCACATTTGTGAGATGCATTTGTTCACAAGAATGACACATTTGACTATTAAGGTAAAACTTTCTAGTTTTAGGTTTTCTTTTTTGGTTTGCATTAGGATAGAGGTTTTTGGTTTGATCCTTTGTTTGTA
>VDFB02341573.1:0-10640 GCA_007258455.2 Sequoia sempervirens
ATTATAATCTCTAACTTCTAATATAAATTGCACCTCTTCACATATAATGATCGGTCCTTTAAAATAGTATGGAATGCCTTTCATCAAATAAGACATTATCATATTTTATATCATATTTATTAATAATAATCTCACAAGACTTTGATGTTTCACTCAACATTGTAATATTTATTATTTAAGAATAGGCTCATACCATAATGTTTATTTTATAATTTCAATATTATTATTGTTAATTATGATAATTTAGATTTATATTTATTTTATTATTTTATTTTGATATTGTATTCTAAAACTTATATAATATGAATAAGTTATCAATGCATATTGTTTTTCTTGTAAATATTATTTTTTTACTATGACGATATTTATTATTTTGTTCCATGTTATGATAGAAAAATTTCACTAATCTTCTAAGCATAAGACTCCATAGAGGAACCTTGTTTGAAGACACATCACACGGAAATAATCAATGAAGCGTACACATAAAGACACATAAAATATGTCAGAACACATGTGGGTTATAAAGTATACCCATAAACACACATAAGTCACAAAGTGTGAATGCACGCAAGTTGCTAGACATACACATGAATACCAATCACTAGGTATATACATGATCATACATAAATCATAAAGTTAGCTGTAAAATATGCACATAAGTCATAGTAGGCATTTGGATGTATTTGAATATGCATAGTTCACGTGGTATACACTTGAATGCATTTGAATACACAAGAGGCACGAATCAAACACCGACATACATGAGAAGAGTATTCGTGGAGTAGGTATGTTGAGAATATTTAAGACATAAGTAGACATTTGAATTCACAAAAGAAGTGAAACATATCATAAACTCATGAAATATATACATGGAGTATTTGTAATACATTTGATGTAAGCAGTAACTTCATGGAGTCATGTAGTTATACATATAAGCATGAACCATTCACATGAGAATAGAAGATGACTCATAAGTCATAGAAATACACACAAGACATTGTAATATGCATTGGAAAGATCATACATGAATACACATGAGATATGTACATCATAACACAAAGTACATACCGACATTCAAACATGAGGACACATGAAACATGAAGTATTTGTATTAGCACACATGAATACATGTACAATCATACACTTATACAAGGCAAGAATCATACATGGGAAATCATTCACATGGATCACATATGCTGAATACATGTTAGATATTGAGAAAGTATTTCAACGGCATACAATAGGTACACATATAATCACTCATGTTGAATACATACCCCACATGGAGCAATTGGTCATACAGGAAACAGTCATAAGGTAGGCACATGAGATATTGTAAGCCACAATCACATCAGGAATGAAGCTAGTAACATACGAAGCATGAGAGAACTTTGAAAGATACATAGGTCACATTACGACCTATTCAAGGTATTAAGAAGGCACCCATGCATAAAACATGAATTAATCACACATAAAGCTTTCATGAAACAATCATGTTGAAGGCACATCAAATATAATCATTCACAAGCTATGATACATACACTTAGGAATTTACAAGTAAGGCATGTTAATACACTCAAGGTGTGAAAATACACTTAGAGAGGTATACATGTTCAATCGGAAGTATACACTCAAGAAATAAAATATACATGATAGAAATATACACATGCAGTAAACATGCTAAAGCACATAAGGAATAAAGCAAGTATGTAAGACATGTGGCACACTTATAAGATATGAATCATACCTTTGAACACATGTAAGCTGTACAAGCCATGAGAAACACATGGAGCATACACCGACTCGAATACATAAGGCATGAAGCATTTACATATAGGAATTTACACATAGAGTGAGAAGCATATAGTCATTACAAAAGACATGAATATGTAGAGCATTCGCGTACACTCAATTTTACTTCTATGCATGGAATAGAAGCATATCATGCATTCAATACACAATATGAAGCATTCATTTGAATATACATAAAGTAAAAAATGATCATACATGTAGAGCATAGGTATAATAATGCTCATAGATACACTCAAAAAATACACATAAGGCATGAAATACACAACACAAAGTATACATTTAGTCATGTATTAGAGTACATATGTCATGAAGTGGACAAGTAAGATTATAAGCATGTACTATGAAACAAAACATCATAAGATCATGAAGTATATGCACAAGTACATGAAGTTACATACCATACATATGACTGCATGTAAGTCATAAAGTATACACTTGAATACAATTGCAAGGTCATAGAGTATACACTAGAATACAATCACAAGTCATAGAGTATACACTCAAATACAAATAAAACCAAATTAGGTATATTTTCAAACAATTGGGAAGGGGATTCGGTGCATCCCATACTACACCGTGGACCTTTCCACCATCCCAAGGTCATCAAGTATACACATGAGTATGAAGCATACACACGAATAAACATAATGCACAAAGTATTCACATGAACATATGTTACAAAGAATACATATAAGTCATAAAATAAACCTTTGAATACACATACATTATCTCAAAGTACACACTGGAATACATGTAAGGCACACATAGTATACACAGGATGGCAGGAACATGCTCTGATACCACTTGTAATGTCCCCTTATTAGAGACAAAATGCAAAAGTTAAAATCAAGAGATTTATTTACCAACACCTAATTTGCACATGCAATTTGCCTTGAGGACCTACACATCATTCACTGATATGACTTATTACTCTTGAGAATAGAACTTTTCCTTGTCTCCTCTTTCCTAGCCTCATGGGATGGTGATTTACTATGTTAAAGGGCACATAGACACATCTCAAAGTGGACTCCCTCAAGGTGTTCCACCCATTTTGGAACCGTCTATCAATGGGTGATCTACCAAATTTTCCTTCAACAAACGCACAACCCTTATTGAGTGCTATTGAAAGGGAGTTTGGGACCGAGGTCTATTCTTCAAGGTAAATTCATAATAACTTATGATATACAATCATTGCTGCAAGCATCATTATTGGACTCTTGTGAATAATATCCCTTTATATCTATTTAGGGTGTTTGTCAATCACTTATGTTGTATAAATGAGCTCAATATATTGACATATAAATATCTATTTAATTTCTCTATGCATTCACCTAGTATATTTAATTGAATTCACAATTCATCTCATATTAAAGTGTTATAAGCATGCATTGTTATTTAACTTGAAAAGGTATGGATTAGTTATTATATTGTAACCTACTATCCATAGTAACTTGGATTAATTACATAACCTTCAATGTTATCAGTCATTTGGGGATACTTACCTCTAGTAGTCGCACTATATTAGACTTCCTTCAAACTTATTCACAGTAACCCGATATGATTCCCTTCTTCCACGCGATGATTATATTAAAGATTCATTATTACCTATAAGGCTCAATAATTACTGTATGCATCATTATTGCATAATCGAGAATAATGCATATAGATGTGCATAACCAATCATCAATAACATCCATCTACACACACACACACACATATATATATTCATCATTGATTTTATTTGTCAATCTATACTAGTTTCATATATGTATCAATAGATCTATATATATATATATACTTATAATATGAATTTCATCATGTTTAAATCCTTAATTCATAAGTGAGTATATAAATACCAAATTACTTATTTGTATCCTTATATTTACCAAGCTTATTATATGTATTTATTAAGTACTTATCTTAATTTTGATCTACAAGCCTCTCTTCCAGCTTATTTATTCTCTTTGGCTCCATCGATGATGATATGAATACTGAGTATCACAGGTTGGAACTCCCATACTTCCCCTTCTTATATCATTTTGTATCTTGAACGATAATCTGCCTATCAATGTTGCTTACAAATTCAATCTGTTTGTATTATCCCTATCTGTTGTTATCTATTTGTGATCAGATTTTTCTTAGATGAAAACTATTAATCTTCCCCATCTATTCTCCTCCTATATCATGTTCCTCTTTATTTCTTGTTATGTCTATAGGCCTATCTTCCTTTCCAACCTAATCATTGTAATATGCATAAATCATATACTTAACATTATATAGCGGTCCTATGTAAATATCAACACAAACTAGATCTGTTATTGCCAGCAGAACGCTTACTTCATTTTCCCCAAATTGCTCCTCTTGGTATTGGATATTTCTCACTGTATACCTCCCCAAAGGCTGAGAGTCACGTCTATCCCTTGTAAAGCTTTTTGGTTCCAAGAGACACGTCCAATTAATGTTCCTTAATATTATCTCTTGAGGGTGATTGCAGCCTTTGACTAATCATTGACTCAACTGCCTTTGTTTACTTTAAATCTTTGTCTTGTATATTTAATCGTACCTCCTCATATCTATTTGTTGCCATTAATATTATAATCTATGCCTTCTAATATAAATCACACCCCTTCACATATAATGATCGGTCCTTTAAAATAGCATGGAATGCCTTTCATCAAATAAGACATTATCATATTTTATATCATATTTATTAATAATAATCTCACAAGACTTTGGTGTTTCACTCAACATTGTAATATTTATTATTTAAGAATAGGCTCATACCATAATGTTTATTTTATAATTTTAATATTATTACTATTAATTATGATAATTCAGATTTATATTTATTTAATTATTTTATTTTGATCTTGTATTCTAAAACTTATATAATATGAATAAGCTATCTATGTATATTGTTTTTCTTGTAATTTTTTTTTACTATGATGATATCTATTATTTTGTTTCATGTTTTTATTAAAGGTAAAAGATGGGTTTTGAAGGGGCCCAAAACCCTTTACAAATGAGAGTAGTTGATGTAAAAAGAAGAAACCATTACACAACAATCAATTCAGCAATAGCAAAAAAGTAGCCAAAAAATAGCTAGAAGGACAACCCTACATATTATTCAGGGTCTCCACAACTTCCATTTCATTCTCGATCATCTTGTGCACATTCTCGAGAATATCCAATGCCTCATCAGAAGCACCAACTTGAGCTTTCATTTTGTTCCTCGTATGAACCCCTAGCCCACCAGTCTTAACCTCATCAATCAAAACATAACCTTTACCCACAACTTTCTCACCTTCACTTGCCATAGTCATCAGCTTGCCACCAACCATAGTATCATCCACATAAACATTATTCTTTTTCTTTTTCATCATAGGTGGAACGACCTTAGTAGAGACCAGAATGTCCCCACCTGTAGAAGCATCACCCTTTTTCATAACAACATTCCTAATATCATCATTTTTTTCCTCAAGAGCAGAGAATCTGCTCTCCCAATTCTTTTTCAAACTAGTAGTCTCCTTAGCAATAGTATAAGCAACAAAATTAAGAGACTCTGTCACATGATCAATCTAGCTTTGGGAAGAAACATCCTCACCCTTACTAGCAACACCTCTTATTCTAATATTAGTCCTATTGATCTCATGAAAAATCCATTTAAATAGTTTAAACAAAACATTGGCAAAATCACATGACGAACCCAACACATCAATCTCCTCACTATCAAAATTCTCAATATGCTTTCCAATAGCCACATCCTCATCAAGAGTACAAGGAGGAGCTCTCTGCTCAGAAACACCTTTACTAGTAGAAATGGGGTCTTCAACATTCGCATGGAGCAACCAATTTCCTCAGCGACGACCTTCCTTTTACCCACCTCCACAGCACCCACGCCCCTTTCCCTACCTTTTTTCGGAAGCACAACCACAACACTAGTAGGAGCCTCACCATCAACACCACTAGCTAGGGTTAGAGGGACACCCTTCTCTAGAAAAGGGTCCCCAATCATCACTTTACATTTTCGGCTAGCATCATCCACCTCTTGCACAATTCTGGTCACAGAGGGAGGGGAAGAAGCTTCCCCATAAAGGTCACAATTGTCCTTACCCCTCCTAATAGGAATCTCCTCCACCTCATCACTACATGTAATGTAGCCCACTTTTTTCCACTTTTTCCCACAATAGGGGAAATGGGGCCCTCTTCTAGAGAAGCATAAGAATCCGGAACATAGTTAGCATCACTAACCCTATCTAACTTTGAATCCTCATTCAGAATAAGCTTCCTCTTAGGCTTCTTACCACCCCTTTCATCCCTCGAATTTGTCTCATATCCCTCCCGGGGTTTAACAATCTTATCCTGCAGGGTGGCAGGGGTTTTATGAACATCAAGGGCTTTGACATGCTCATAAATAAGAAGAATCAACCCCACATGCAGAACGAGATTCTTGGGATTTTTTAAATGCTCCTTAATCCCCAAATCCAACAACATAAGTAAATAATAAGGGATAGAAACCCATTTTTTGTGACGAAAATGATTGAGCAACATGAAATGATACGAATTGATCGCAATATGCCTTCCTTCCAGAGTAACATACCTCATAATTTCCTTAGCCACATCACACCAAAGTGATTTCAACGAGCTCCTCTTATACCCACCACTCTTAGTTGTCTTCAATTCAACTGCTTCATCCTTCTTGAATAAAATGTTCATATTTTCCTTCGCTTCTTTCTTATCCCTAAAGACCTTCATTCCCCACACAATAATGCCAGTAATATGGGCAATAAATTCTTCATCTAGCGCAATATCCCTCCCTTTCAGATTCATAGTCCTCTCCTTCCAACCTTGCACAAATAACTCTATAACCTATGGATTATTTCCATGCAGCTTTTCCATGTACAAATTAAGGCCACCCTTCTCAAGGACTTCCCAAACCTCTTTCTTCTTCTTCACAGTCTCACATGACCTCAGCTCAGCCCTGTTTCTATCCCCTCCCATGGTAAAAAATTTGACACATAGAGATCCAACACTCAGCCAAAAGCACTTGCAACATAAGCAAGAGCCAAATAAACTATCCTTGATGAACTGAAGGCTCTCAAAACAAAGGAAAAAAATGTCCAAAATCTGTGTGAAATCAGCCTCCAGACAAAGATGCAATAAAGACCCATAGGCCTTGTAAAAGCCACCACTTCTAATCAAATCTTGAACAACCTTAGTCATTAATATCAATCACATGACTAAGGACAACCAACCTTTCATACGATATGAATGATTAGCACTCATTATTAACAATGGTAGAGGCCTCAAACAAAATTGGGTCATTTAACTTCCATTCCTTACTCTCACAAACACCATAGTTGGCAAAAAAATATGCCAACTTATTTCCTTCTCTCAAGACATGGGAAATGTAAACATTATCAAAAGAATTGATAATATTAATAGAGTCTCAAACCATGGCCTCAATTGTCCAAGAGGGAGGGGAAACATTATTCAAATTGTTAATAACATTCAAGGAGTCACCCTCGATCCAGACCTTTTGGTACCCTTTTCTTTGTGCCAACTTGAGACCATGATAGGCAGCAGCCGCCTTCGCAAAGTGGTTTGTTTAGATTCCCAAAGGGAGCACCATCGTAGAGATGAGTCTACCATTAGAATTTATGATCACTCCCCCACAACCTACAAGTCCTAGATTTCCTTTAGCCACGGCATCAAAATTAATCTTAACCCAACCATCCAGTGGCACCTTCCACACAACATCTTCTCTAGAGGATTTCCCTTTAGAAATAGGGAGAGATATATCACATGACAACTTCCACTTTTGAGCAATTGATATATTAAAGGAGAACATGTTAATATTTTGACCTGTGTAGAAAGAATTCCCAAAAATGAAGTTCTCTTTGATGGCCGCATTGATCTTATGGGAAACATTTGAAGCTAGAATAGCACATTTCTAAAGATTTTGTTATTACATTCCAACCATACCCCCCAAATAACATGAGGAAAAACAAGGGACCATAAAATTTGTAAGGCCGGATTAGAAGAAGGACCAACCCATTGGAACCATAAATCTTTGACAGAGCCCGGGAAGACCCAACTAAGATTCCACAACGAAAGCACATGGTTCCAGACCAGTCCAACATAACTGCACCCAATCATCAAATGACAAGTATTTTTTGCTTCCTTCTCACAAAGAAAGCATCTATTGGGCATAACAAAACCTCTTTTAATCAAGTTATTAGTAGTAAGAATTTTATTCTGACAAAAGAGTCAAAAGAAAATATTGATCTTGAAGATCAACCTAGAAGACCAAATAGAATCCCAAAAAGGAGGTGGACCAATAAAAGAATCACTAATATGAAAAGTCAAACCAACAAAAAAATTACCTACAAAGGAAGGTTTCCAAACAAACTTATCAAGAGAGGGATATGAATTGAGGAGATAGCTCTATATAAGCCTTCCAAACCCGGATCCACCTAGTGCAACTTTCTCTAGTGACCACCTTCAATATAATCACGAAAAAATCTACTAAATTGTCGCAAACAAAGGTCCATAAAGGGATTAGCCCAAGGAACATCCTTAAGCAGCCCTTTACCCAACCAATTATCATCCCAAAACAGAATAGTCCTCACATTGCCCAACTACCAAAATAGACCCTTAGCAATAAGCCTTCGAGCCTTTAACATATAGTTCCATAGCACATAACCATTCAAGGGAATATACTCTTGAGATAAAAAAACCTCTAATCCCAACATCACCATAAAGGTATTTACTCCACATAATCTTCGCCCACTCACTTTAAGCCTCTAAAAGGTTCCATAACTGTTTTCCCAATAAGGCTATGTTGAACATTCTGATTTTGTGAATGCCAAGTCCACCAACCCTTTTAGGCTGACAAACATCGTCCCAAGCAACCAAATGAGTTCTTTTCTTATCTTCAACACTAGTCCACAAGAATTTTTTCTGAATTCCTTCCAAAATATCCACAACTTTCTTTGGCATATGAAAAATACTAAGGGCATAAACCAGAATGTTCTGAAAGGTGATTTGATCACCTGCACTTTTCTAGCTTGGCTCAACAAAGCCCCCTTCCACCCAACCAATTTAGAATTAAATTTATCAATCAAAACCCTCCATAAATAACCAAGAGCCTTAGAGCAGAGAGGAAGCCCCAAGTAGGAAGCTGAAAGTTCACCAATTTGACATTGCAAAATTTGAGCAATCATATTTGTCTGTCAAGCGAGGTATTAAAAAAGAAAAGCACACTCTTCTAGAGGCTAACCTTCTGCCTAGAAGTTTCCTCATACATTTGCAAATTTTGTTTAATAGCCTTAGCTTCCTTAATTGTAGCCGGCCTGAGCAAGAGAGAATCATCCACAAATTGTTGATAGGAACAAACAAGGTTAGCAGAGGATAGAGCTAACCCAGACATAAGACCAGAGTTGAAAAATATTTGCATAAGATGTACCAAAGACTCAAACAAAATGATAAACAAAAATGGAGAGATAGGATCCCCTTATCGAAGGCCCCTTGAGCAATCAAAAAGAGGAGAGGGAGAACCATTGATGAGCGCCAAAAACCTTGGATTTGAAATAAGTTGATGCACCAAATCCACTATTCTCTCCCCAAAACCAAAGGAGATAAGAATTTTAGACAAAAAACCTTAGTCCTCTTTGTCATAGGCTTTAAGTAAGTCAAGTTTGAGGATAAACCCAACCTATTTGTTAACCATAAGAGAATGAATATTCTCATGAACAATAAGAATAGAATCTAGAATCTACCTACCAACTACAAAACCATTCTGTTGAGGAGAGATGATGAGAGGAAAATTTTTTTGCAACATCAATGCCAGGACTTTGGAGAAGATCTTATAGATAGAATTACACAAACTAATAGATGAAAATCCTCAAAGGACGCAACCCCTGAATTTTTGGGAATCAGAACAATAAAAGATGAATTCACTTCCTTCAAAAGAGCACCTGACCTGAAAAAATCCTTGGTAGCCACAACATCTTTTGCAATAATTTCCCAAAAGGACTGAAAGAAAAACATGGGAAAGACATCAAGGC
Organism: Sequoia sempervirens; assembly: GCA_007258455.2. Classification (NCBI taxonomy): domain Eukaryota; kingdom Viridiplantae; phylum Streptophyta; class Pinopsida; order Cupressales; family Cupressaceae; genus Sequoia; species Sequoia sempervirens. The sequence goes on from VDFB02341573.1 coordinate 9,882, forward strand.
CTGAAGCCTTATTACCTTCGAAGGAGAATACAACACACTGAATTTCTTGCGCCTAAGGAATACAAACTAGCTGTTGATTCATCTCTTCATCCACCAATCGTGAAATATCCCTCAAAATATCCTCTTGGCAAGCTAGATCAAGCTCTCCCTCCATTGACAACAAATGAGAAAAATAGGAGGCCACAACATTTTGCAGATCAACATCCTTCAAAAAGGCTTGATTATTATAATTAATCAGATTTATTTTGTTAGAGGCCCTATGTTTCAGCATAGACATATGGAAAAACTTGGTATTTCTATCCCCACTTTTCAACCACATGATCCTCGACCACTGCTTCCAAAATTCTTCCTCCTTCGCAATGATATTATGTAGTTTAGAGAGCAAAACATTTTCCTTCAAAATCAGATCCTGATCATACCCAGACAATTGAATAACTTGTTGAATAGAATTTAGATTTTGGGAGACCCCATCCTTATCCAAGAAAATGTGACCAAATGAGGTAAGGTTCCATTTCCTAACATTAAGCTTAATATTAGCCATTTTTTTAACAACTCCATACATGGCCGATCCATCCACATTAATACTCCACCAATCCTTAATTAAATTACCAAGATCTGGATGACAAGTCCACATTTTCTCAAACCTAAAAGGAAAGTTCTTCTTACCACCCAAAAATTCCACCAAAAGAGCCAAAGGAAAGTGATTTGAATCCAATCTAGTAAGGTTCAAAAGAGAACAAGAATAGTGGGCCAACCACT
>VDFB02341574.1:0-23303 GCA_007258455.2 Sequoia sempervirens
AGAGCAAACTAGGATGTGTAAAAGATCAAAGATGTGAAGATGAAAGGTGTAGGATATATGGGTGAGAATGGAAGTTTTGAATTTGTATTGAAAGTCTTGATGTGATGCTAGGTACTTTGGGTTTGCTTTGATTGATGTTTAGACTTTGAATTCTGTCTTTTGAATGTTGATGTTTGAGCAAGAGATATCCCCAAGATGTTTGGATGATGATCTAAAAAAGATAACTAATGCTCATAAAGGATAATTTGATCTAGAAGTGAGAATAGGATGTGTCTACTCACAAGCTAACCAAAAGATAATCCAAATTAGTGATGGGAGAAGGATGCATCTATCCACCATTAATTTGAACAAAGTGATAATTCAACTAAGCATGTGCAAAAGGATTCATTCACACACAATTGAGTTGAACAAGTTTGATGTTTGATGTTTGAAGAATTCAAAGTCTCATGTTTGAAAGGTTTTGATGTCTACCAAAGGAGCCTAGCATAGTTGTGTCAAGATTTTCTCAAAATGTTGGTGAGATGTTTATGGTTGATGATGTTTTTGATGGATGTATGTTTGTTTTGATCTTAGAATGACCCTAGTTTAGACTTTTGCTTAACAAGACCAAGGTATTGAAGAACGTGTTATGCCCTAAGCAAGGTATCCAATCCCTTGAAACAATCTTGGATTTTGTGTGTAGTAAAATGAATATAAAGTGGGGTTGTCCCTTGAAGCATGTCTATAGAAATTAGCCAACAACTTTTCTCTAAAATCATATAACCTTTTGAGTCTTTGTTGATGTTGTTTTGGGCTAAGTTTCTTTTTCTTGGGTTTTTGTATTTTGACCTTGCGAGAAATCATTGAAAAGACATGTGTGGGGCTCAATTGCTTATCTTTGCTTTTAATGACTTCTTTTTACCAAATACACTTTCTTGATTATGTTTCAAACTAAAGATGTCCTATGTCAAAATTCCTTTTCTTCCCACAAAGTGTTGTGTGGGAATTCCAAGAAATTGAGGCAAAGGGATTTCCTAGGTTAACCCTAGTTAGAGCAAATGACGATATAAATTCAAGTGATGAGAAACCTCTAAGGACATAATCCCAAGGGAAGGCAACAACACTTAAATTTGTCAAAAGGTATTTGCTCTATCAAAAGGGGTTTGAAATTTGCATGATCATGTTTAAGTGTTTGTTTGCAAAATGTTTTCGAATACCCACTGTGTTTTCAAACAAAGAACAATTACAAGCCCTATGGATGTGATAGACAATGTTTGTTGAGTCCCCACTTGACAAGTCCAAATACTTACTTTTAGTGGATGGTTAGATGCTTTAATCTCACCGCTCCCCTCCACGCACTCACTTATACCTGGCAGCCTACATCAACACCTATGAAACTCCCATGGCATGTCATCTCTACTAAAGCCAGAATTTGTGGGGCTGCCTGCAATCCACCGGGTTTGCACCAACAAACGTGAGATTAAGGATTTTGGAAAAATTTAACACATAGGTTCTAGTAAGGACTTTCCGCTCTCACAGAGGGAGTTGACTCCAACGTGGCAAGAGTCCCTTTCGATCCATCTTGTCGGAGCTAACCGCTGATTATGGTATGCTTAACCAAAAATCCTCATTTATATCCCTACCGAAATATTGTCTTTGGCTTTAGAGTGTTACCGGTTGAGTCGTCGCTTGGGTGAGTACTTTTCCCCAAGGCAGGCCCTCTAAGATAAACAAAAGCGAGCAAAGACACAATCCGTAACTCGATCGATCTTTGATGGCACAAAGAACGAGAATGTACGCGAAAATGCCCCTACTCACACTCGCACAAGATTGTTCAATTTTTAAGCCCAAAGTGAAGTGTTTCAAAGCAATAAAATGTATTTTGAGTGTTTCTCTTGCACCCTAGATCGCACGAAGCGCAAGGGGAGAGGATACGCACTCAAAAGACAAAATAACACAATCAAGCACTTGTTCGTTTTAGCCTCAAAGCAATGATGACTTCATTTTAAGCACCAAAATCAAGTGTGAAGTTTGCCTTGTTCAATTTTAAACCAAATCAAAAAGCTAGTAAGTGTCTAGGGTCAATTTTAGCCCAATTTTGAAAGAAAGCAATGATCTAGTTGGATTAAAACAGAAAATTAAGGCGTAAATGGAAGCTATTTAAGCATTAAAAAATGCTTTGTGAGTTTCAAAATTTAAAGCTTTAATCCTCTTTAACTTCAAAATTCTTCAAGGATTGCAATCCAATGTTTCAACGTTGTGAGCTTTTTGTGAAAAAGAAAATCCCTCCTCCATTTTCCTATCAAGAAAGAAAATCAAGTTAATTATTTTAAAACATCAATTTCAAATGATAGAAAGATTTGTATTGAAAAGGCTAATTAATCGACAAAGATTATTGTAGACAACTTAATGCAGATAAGCAAAGATTTGCAGTGATTTTTAGGTAAGACTTCAATTCCCCTTCACTTAACCTGCAAAAACAATAAATGAGTGAGAAACAGCAATATTAATGACAGAAAGATTTTCCCACTCTACGCAGCCAATATTTAATAATAAAAAAAGAAAGCAGCGACCACGTTAGAAAAAAAAATAATAACCAAACGATTAAAAGAAAATATATATGCTTTACAGCCATGCATTTATTCGGTCTTCAACTCCCGTATTGCAGGCATAATCAAGGCCGCATTCCTATGTTGCTGTCATGTCACTCATGCCCATAAATCACAAACTCCCTTTGTTTATGCAATAACCTTTAATAGATCATTCCATTTTGAAATGATAAAATAAAAAAAACTCGCCATACTTGGAGACCTTTTCCTGCACAAGCTTCATTTACTTAACATCCAAACTATTTCTCATTCATCTACCAATAAATCCGTGCAGAGGTGCGAGTTTGGAGAATTATACTTGGAACAGTTCATAGTTCACCAATTCCTTCATCAAGGATAAAAGCAGGGAGGTAGCTATAATAAGGCATTGACAGCATGGACGAGACATTGCAGTTTAGTGGATTGATTTGAAAGAAGTGTCAGTAAATTATGCATACAACATGATTTGATAGAATGCGAAATGTGTCCATAGCTACGCAGACACTCATAAACGAACTAGCCTGCACATGAGATCTTTCTGAATCTTCAGTAGGTGTAAAAGACGCACCCCTGTAAAATTCATTTCCCTGAATGCATTAACTGCTCATCAGGAAGGATTTGTTTTCAGTGATTGTCGGCACACTAAATCTGATGCATTCAATGGATGATTAATAGACACAGACGTCTATTCTACGAATGCCACTATTTACTCCTGCGAGTTGATCAAAACTCATCAATCCGAGTGCATGAATATTAATGGAAATCAGATTCATGATGAAAAATGATCAAAACTTCTGGACCATTCTAAACCTTTTATTTTGAAAAAAAAACGTGTCAGGGATATTAGAAAATTTTTGTTGGCAGAGATGGCCATAACTGGTACGTGCTGACCTTTCATTTTGCCAAAAAAAGTTTAAAGTCAAAGCAACTTATTGTTGGCAAACAAATGAATGACAACAAATGTAATCGGTCGGCGTATGTTTTAACTCCTCAACTGTTGACCAGCCTTGACACTTTCAGGCAAACGTCCTATGTAAGAAATTTTAGAATCTTGTAATCTCTAATATAATTCGTAGGTGTAAAGCGAAATTCCACAACCATCGCTGGCAGATAAAAGAGGCGCGCAGAAAAGAGCATTGGTTTCAAAGATACTGGCGCGGGATTACTCTGTGTGATGTTTATGAATGGTATTGTAGAGTCTGGTGCCAGATACTGTGAAGACAGCCAATCTGAGGTGGAAAATATTGATGATGAAGTTGGAGAAAGTGGCAATGAAATCTCAGATGGCGCAGATGCTGACCAAGCACCTAGGTCAGCTATAGAAGCATTGTTGCGCTCCTACAAAGAAGCTATTGCTGTTAATGATGAAAGCATAATAACAGATATAGAAAATCAACTTCACTCCATTGAGAATGAAGAGTTATTAGCAGATAAGGACAGATTTCTTCGCTTGAATGCAGACTTTGCCAATTTCAGAAAAGATCGAGAGAACGACTTTCTTTGCATCGTAAATCAAAGGCATCCAAAATTAAAATGAGGATGGCTCAAAAGTGGTAATGGGGACCGCACTCATGCCATTATGGGAGGTATGTCGATCTCTAATTCTTTAAAATTTTATGTGAAGAAATTTTAATGACACGCAGACCCCCTATGTTGCCAATGGTTGTAAGCAATGTAACATGTTTCAATCAAGTGTCTAATGGGTGCCTACTTACAGTATAAGGAAGGTGACATTTTGTAATACTAATGCTTAGATTTTACTTACTCATCGCTTAGACCATAAACATCACTAACAAAGATAAGCCTCCAAGATATTATTGTTATTTTTATTTTATTTTTCCTCGTGTATTACAAATAACACCTGCACTACCTTTCAAAGGGAATCTCCATAGGCGTGCATTCATTGCCGGGGACGAAACACATCTGGTTCTCCTCCATTTCCGTTGGGTCTTTGATACCAATTAAACAAATGTGAACGATTTTAGGGATTATATACGAGGTTGAGAAGGAATGAGGTAACCAAGGAGGATTTTCTAAGGACCACTAGGATTGTTGTTGGAGATCAAATGCTTGTGCAAGGAGTCCACCAAATGCAACAAAAGCATCAAGGTCAATCATAGCCAACACCAAGTTCACAAGCAAGCCAACACATTCTAAGAGTTCTCTGCACTAGCATCCCTGACAACATCTCACCCATCTTCAATAATAAGACCCAACAGTCAAGGAAATCAGAGAGCAGCGCCAAAGTGCAAGCAAATGTTTGATAGCATCGCTTTGCAGCATACAAAGATAATGGAAGTCAATAAAAGTTATATGTGATTGAGATACTATGAAACCAACAACATGATGAGCATAAATAAATGTGTTACCACAGAAAGAGGGACTCTAATGCAGCAACCAAATTAAATAGCATCTAAATCAATAACTTTAACTATCCACACATAAATTGCATATCTTTGAGCAAGCTAGAAATAAAGATTTGATATGGCACACAATGCTTAAAGCTTATCCGAATAGAGATCACTTTGTAAATGGATATAGAGACAAAGCATGAACAAAAATAGAGACTATATTTCTATCAATGCATGAAATAAATTTCCGCCCTCCTTCTAGCCAAATGTAAGCACCTTTAAAAATCTGCAAACACTATACTCAAACAAGGGTTAGTATCAACAAATCCTTCAAGAATACCCCTATGAAATACATTGCAAATGTTCCAAAATGCCACAAAAGATAAAAGAAAACCAAATGCATAATGAAAACATTCAACAAACTACCTATTCCATAGTTGGATTGGTGTCACTTGTGCTAGTGACCCTTTCCCAATCCTTGATAAAAGCTCAAATTGAAAATGCTATGAAGATGGTGGAGTGATGATGAACAAGATTAAATCTCAAGTGAAGAGAGTAACCTTGCATGAAATTGTGAAGATTGTGAAGCCCTTTGCTTGAGGATGATGCACCTATTTAAAGATTTTCAAAATGCCAAATGTTGAAGAGGGACCAATGTGGGATCAAAAACAAGCCAATGAATTGAGGACACTTGTCATCATGTGATTAGTTAATGTGTGTGCAAGATTTGGGAAGAGTGCCCAAGAGGGGGAAATTTTGAATTCAAATTTGCAATAAATTTTGAGAGGGGGACAAGAAAGAAGAGCAATAAATGCCCTGTTTGACTTGTCATGTTGAGGGAAAATGAGTGTTTTAATAAATCAATAAAATTGATTTATTGTGCAAGTGGGATGGGATTAGCCTTAGATTAGGATTAGATTAATTTAATGCTGATTATGCTGATTTAACTGTTTTGACTTTTTGGACTTTGGAAATGATTTAAGATTTGATTTAAATGGCTTTTTGATTTTAAATAACCTTAGGCAATGAAATTATTTAAATGGATGAAGGTGATGAATGGATCCAATGCAAGAGCTAATTTGACCGAATCTGATCGAATGCATAATGTGAATTTTGCATGTCTACACTTTGATTAAGTATATGCAAAAGGATGCATCTACACATGCCTAACCAAAGGTGTTTTGATAAATGTTCTCAAGGATTTTGTCTTAATGATATTGATGGATTTGATTTTGCCACAAAGCCTAGTATCAAGGATGATTTTTTCAAGATTTTCCCAAAAGGTGATGATGAGATGGATTTTGTTTTGATGTTTTGATGGATGGATGAAAAGGATTTTGATGTGTTTTGATCCTAAGATGAACCTAAAAAGATACACTTTGTTTTCTTAGACCTAGGTATTGAAGAGCATGCAAATGCTTCCTAATGACTTTTGTAACCAAGAAATGATTTCATTTGAACATTCATTTTCGGATTTCCAATCAATGATTTTTGTTTTGGGATTTGGAGTCTTCAACACATATGAAAGTTCATTTTTCTTAGCTTTGCTTAATGTCTTTATTTTACCAAAAACACTTTCTTCAATTAGGTTTTCAAACTAAGATGTCCAATGTCTTAATTCCTTCAAACCCCACAAGATATGTTATGTGGAAATTTAATGAACTTAAGGCAAGGGTTTTCCTATTGTTTACTTAAGAAGAAAAATTGAGATATAATCCAATGCTTAGAAACCTCTAAGGATGTGAATCCCAAGGGAAAGCAATAACATATGGATTGAGTCAATTGTATTTGTCCTCAAAAAGGTTTGAAATTTGGATGATGTTAAGTGTTTGTTTTTGATATGTTTTCAATCAAGCAATGTATTTTGTAACCCAAGAATAAGTACAATCCTATGGATGTGTAAGACAATATTTTTTGGATTCCCACTTGGACAAGTCCAGCTACACTCACTTATACGGGGTAGCCAAGCATCAACACCCATGAAAATCCAATGGCATGCTTTCCATTTCTACTAGAAGACCGTAAAAGTGTGGGGTGGCTTCAAAATGACCGTTCTTGCACCAACAAATAGATTAAGGATTTCGGTAAATTCTAGCACATGGGTTTTAGTAAGGACTTTCCGTTCTGGAGATTGACCCATACGGCAAGAGTCCCCTTTCGGATCCATCTTGTCGGAATCAACTGCGTGATATTGGCATTTTGTCCAATATCCACATTTATATCCTGACTGGAAATACTGTTGGCTTTAGAGTGTTACCGGTTGAGTCGTTCCCTTGGGTGAGTACTTTTTCCCCAAGGCAAGCCCTCTAGGATAAACAAAAGTGAATGAAGAACAATATTCGTAACTCGATCAATCCTTGTTTGGCAACAAGAAGAGAGAATATACGCAATGAAGTCCCCACTCACACTCACACAATAGTTTGTTCAATTTTAAGCCCAAATCGAAGTGTGGAGGTGATTGCTTTATCTTAACCCAAAGTCATGAAAATTGCCTTTTGATTCTCAAGATCGCTATGAAGCGCGAGAGAAGCGCATACGTCCTTTTTCAATGGCTTTAGTCTAAGTAAGCCCTCACAAAAAATACAACTACACTTGTTCTTTTTAGATCCTCAAAGCAATATGTGAGTTCATTTTAGAGCACCAAAAAGACAAGTGATAAACATTTGTTCAATTTTTTAATCCCATAAAAAAAATCTAGTAAGTTGTTGATCCTATTGTTCGTTTTAACCATTGCAAGAAATGGAATTGAAAGGTACTTTTTAAGCCCAAATGAAAACTAGTATTCTAAGAACGAAGAAGATGACAAATTCTTGAAGAAGTGTTAAATGAACACTTAAGTGTTAAAAAACACTTTGATAGGAAAAAATATCATCACCATGTTCCTCCTTTCTTAGTTTTCGATTTCCAACCTACAAAGGAGAAAAACAGTCAGATTCTGGAAAAACACAGAAGTTAAAAACTAGAAAACAAGAGATAAATAAATCATAAATCAAAAACACGTGCTAAAAATTAATTTCTCCCTTTTTATTGTCTTCCAACATCGCAACTCGTGAAGGCGTCGCTATTTTTTTCTCTCAGCGGTGCTCTTACAGCGTCGCTTACCAGTCAGCAATGCTCTGCGTCAGGACAGAGAGCACGATTGTGTCGCTGTTTCGCCCAGCGTCACAGTTTCTGCCATCATCAAAGTTTAGGATTTTTTGAAACTTCTACAGATCGGCGAGTCCAATGGCGGAGTTTGAAATTTGAATTTTTTGGCGAGATGAGTCCAGCGGCGCTAAAACAGCGATGTTGACGAGCCTGCAGTGCTAAAACAGTGATGCTGACAAGCCCTCCTTCTAGCGCCAAATGTGCGAACCCTTTTCTTAGTACCTGCAAGACAACATGAATAAACAAGTTAGACAAGGAATTACAAGCTAAAAGAAGGATTCCCCATGAAATCCATTTACAACTCAAACTAGGAATGAAAATAATGAAGAACACAAAGAAAATGATAAAAACTAGATTTAATCCTAATTTAAATAGCAAACACTTGATCCCATGGGGGAATTGGTGCCAATTTGATGTGAAAATTGGCCCTTTCCCAATCCCTATGATGAAATCTTGATGTGTGGAAGATGATGTTGATCCATTTTGACAAAAGATGAGAACTCCAAGCCAAATCTGCAAAAAGCCTAACTAGGAATTTGAATGATGTATGAAAATGGCTAAGTATTTTAGCATGGTAACTTTGCTTGGATTGTGGATGATAAAATGAGGAGAGGAGCTCTTCATTTATAGGATTTCAAGATGGATGAATGCCCAAATTTGAGCAATGTGGGACTAACATTCATCCAATGATATGGTGCCACTTGTCAAACTATGAATGGATGATGGTTGTGCAAGATTTGGGGTTTGTGCCAATAAATGCCAATATTTGAAATTCAAATTTGTTGAAATGACATGTAAGAGGGAAGGGAAATGCAATAAATGCCACTTGGCTCAAGGCAAAGGACATGTAAGAGGTTTTAAATGCCTTGTTGGATGTACATGTTGACTTGGAATTTTTGAATTCAAATTGAGAGAATATTCCAAAAGATGCCTTGTGAGGAAAATAGAGATTTAATAAATGAATTAAATCTATTTTCATGTGCAACTTGCATTATCTAGAGGATGTGACATGAGATTAGATTAAATTAATCAAGGGTTAATTAATTTAATAGGAGATTAGATGATGTGACTTATTTGACTTAAATTTATGGATTTATTTAAATTAGATAAGAGAGGAATATGATAAAAGGCTAATTAAATAAAGATTTTGATTTATTTAATTAAAAGGAGTGATGTTAGATTAAATCAAATAAGGTTTTAATTTATTTAATTTAATGGATATACTTTAGAGATTTAATCAAATAAATTGATTATTTAATTAAATAGGGATAATTAAATTAGATGGATTGATTTAATTAACAAGAGAAATGACTTGATTCAGATAAAGTGATTTATTCAACCAAGAGAGGATATTGATGAATTTAATCAGATAGGGGAATTTGATTAAATGATTAGACTGAGGGATGATTTAGGAAGAAACGATGTTAGTAAGTTAGGATCGGATGCACGATGTCAATCAATATATTTTCGATGTCTACAGATCTAATGGTGAAAACCATTCAATGGCAGCATTAGATCTTGAAAAAGTAAAAATAAAGAACGTATTTGATGGTGAAAACCTCTCTGAGGCACCGAAGGATGAGAAATTTGGCACCCTGCCAAAACATCATCATGAAATATCATCAATGTTGGTGGAGCCTACCCAATCTATCAATATTGGTACAACAGAAAAGGAAAAAACTCTACATCTGGCAACATCAATGATTGAACAAGAAAAGCCAAAATTTGTCAAGTTCTTTGAAGACAAAAGCATTAACTTTGCTTGGTCATACTTTGATATGCTAGGTTTAGATCCAAATCTTCTAATGCATCATTTATCTCTACCATTTGGGATAAAACCTATGAAACAAAAACTAAGGAAAATGCATCCGTATATCACCTTGATGGTAAAGGCTGAGCTGAAAAAGTTGTTGGATGTAGGATTCATCAAGTCTATTGATTACGCTGAGTGGATATCTAATATTGTACTTGTATCTAAATTAGATAATAGTATCAGAATATGCATAGATTTTAGAGATCTAAATAAGGCATGTCCAAAGGATGATTTTCCTTTACCAAACATTGACATTATTGTGGAATTAACAATAGGACATGCCATGTTGTCACTAATGGATGGCTTCTCAGGGTATAACCAAATCAAGATAGCACCCGAAGATCAAGAAAAGACAACATTCACATGTCCATGGGGCACATTATGTTGGAACGTCATGCCCTTTTGGGTTGAAAAATGCAGGTGCAACATATCAACGTGCAATGACCACTATTTTCCATGACATGATGCATACTTTTATGGAAGATTACGTTGATGATATATTAACAAAATCATATACCAGAGAAGGTCATCTAGAGATTCTGGGAAAAATCTTTACAAGACTAGAGAAATTCAATGTTAAATTAAATCCTAAGAAATGTGTGTTTGGGGTTACATTGGCAAAACTCCTAGGATACATAGTGTTAGAAAAGTGTATCGAAGTGGATCCTACTAAGGTCAAGGAAATAATGGAAATGTCACCACCAAAGAATTTCAATCAACTAAGATCTCTACAAGGCAGGCTATAATAAATCAGGAGGTTTATTTCCCAATTAGCAGATAAAAGTCATCCCTTCAATCATTTACTACATAAGAATGTCTCTTTCAAATGGGATGAAGGATGTGAAACTACTTTCAATCAAATAAAGCAATATCTGATGTCACCTCCCATATTAATGCTGCCTATGGAAGAGAGACCATTGTTATTATACATTACAACAACAAAAATTTCTTTAGGAGCTCTATTAGCACAAGAAGATCCTAAGGGAAGGGAGCAAGCTATCTATTATATTAGCAGGACTCTGAATGGTTATGAAATAAATTACACCTTCATCGAGAAAGCTTATTTGGTGGTGGTATTTGCTACCCAATAGTTGCAGAATTACATGCTGACCCACACAGTTAAACTCAACAAAAATTGATCCATTGAAATACTTACTTAGCAAGGCTGCTCTAATAGGGAGACTAGCCAAGTGGGTCATGATCTTGATTGAATTTGATATTCAGTATGTGGATAGGAGAGCCATCAAAGGTCAAGTGATTGTCGATCAATTAGCTGAAGCTCCATTATCCGATTATCATCCAACAGACATTGAGTTTCCTGATGCAGACATTCTTACTGTGACAACACAACAATGGAGGCTTTATTTTGATGGGTCATACACACAACGTGGGTTTGGTGTGGGCATTCTGTTTGTCACACCTCAAGGACATACCATCCTAAGGTCCTATAGACTCATGTTTCCATGCACAAATAATGTAGATGAGTATGAGGCGTTAATTATTGACATCAAAGTGGCAGTTGAATGGAATATCACAAAACTACAATTATATGGAGATTCACAACTAGTCATCTATCAGGTAAATGATGAATATCAAACAAAGGATGAGAAGTTTATGCCATATAAGAAGATGATAGATGATATCAAAATGTACTTTGTGGATATCAAGTTTGAACATATTCCAAGGGTAGAAAACAAAGCTACAAATGCTATGGTGATAATTGCTTCTCTCTTGCAGTTGCTAGAAAAACAAGGTCATTATGAGTTTATGGTGGAACAAGTGTCTAATCTTGCTTATGATAATCCAGAATCTCATACCATATGCCATTTAGTTGACATTAAATCCTCAATCTATGGAAAGACCTATGCTTACCTGAAAGACAATATCCTCCCTCCTGATCTTTCTCGAAACCAAAAATGCAATTTCATTCACCAAACCACATGACATACATTAATTGTTGACATACTTTACCGTCGAGGTCTAGATGGTACTCTTCTTCGTTGTCTAGAACAAAATGAGTTTGAGAAAACTTTACATGAGGTTCATGAAGGTATTTGTGGAACTCATTCAAGCGGACTAACCCTAGCAAAGAAACTCCTCCGTTTTGGGTAATACTAGCCGAACATGGAGGAGTCCTTTCAATTTGTTAAGAAGTGCCAAAAATGTCAGATCCATGGTAACTTAATCCATGCGCCAACAAAAGAATTGCACCCGTTCACATCAACATGGCCTTTTTGTCAGTGGGGATTAGACTTGGTCAGAAAGATTAATCCATCTTTATCCAATGGACACAAATTCATAATCACAACAACGAAATACTTTACAAAATGGATAGAAGTGGTTCCCTTAACAACAATCATTGGAAAACAGATCTCTTCCTTCATACTAAATTACCTCATTTGTAGGTATGGAATTCCTCAATTCATTGTAACAAACAATGGTAGACCATTTAAGAATCAAAATGTGCAAGAAATGTGTGAGAAGTTTCAAATCCAACATCATTTTTCAACACCATACTATCCTCAAGGAAATGGCCAGACAGAGGCCTCAAACAAAACTATTTTGAAAATACTGAAGAAAACTGTCAACGATGTTGGATGTAATTGGAATGTTCAATTGAACCTTGCTCTCTGGGCATATTGAACAAGCATCAAAACACCTATAGGAGCAACACCATATACCTTGGTATATGGATCAGAGGCCGTACTACCCATTGAGGTTGAGATTCCATCACTCTGTGTGTCACTAAAAGGAATTGTTCCAAATGAGGATTATAGAGTGTCTAGACTTCAAGAGCTGGAACTATTGGATGAATGTCATCAACAAGTTGTGAACCATTTGACGACATATCAATAGAGGATGTCTAGAAGCTACAATCACAGGGTAAAACCTAGAATCTTTCAGGTTGGTGACTTGGTCCTAAAGGAAAACCCTAGAAATCAACAAGACAGAGAAAAGAAAGGGAAGTTTGAACCTAACTAGCTAGGTCCCTTTGTAATCATATCAGTCTATGGATTTGGAGCCTATCGACTATCTACACCTGAAGGGGATCTGTTCGATGAACTTATCAACAATATCCATCTCAAGAAATTCTATACCTGATTCATCTAGTGCACAGTTGAAATGGTCGCCTTGATGAAAACATGGCAAACATGCATCTTGGTGACAAAAAAAATAAAAAAAAATAAAAAAAGTGAAAATACAAAAATATCAGAAAAAGACAAAAAGAAAAAAAAATCATAAAGTTGGAAAAAGTGCAATAAAAACAAGTGGTGAAAACCTGGAAACAGGCACTACTTGTGATTTTAACAAACTTTTCCATCTATTAGATGCATGACTTGGTCATTCACTTTCACCATCATCTTTCTGCTTATCATTTGAAAAATGAACATCATGTACATATCTTGGCAAAGTGATCATGTCACACCCTAGCTTGGGGACAAAATCCTAAACTCATTGGCGACAATAAACTTGAGCTTAAACAAATAGGAAAACAACAATATGACAATGCAACAAACATAATGATCATTGGGAAATTCAATATGGAACATACATCAAACATTAGATCACTTTATAAAATCAACCATCCACATCAAGATAGTAGAAGTCAAACCAATCAGAACAACTCAAAATGGATGATCTAATCTGAATAATGATTGAAATACTTTAAGCAGAGGTTGAATTTTTGTACTTTGATCTTTGTTATCATTTCTTTGGAGCAACTCGATGATGTATTGAACTAGAGAAGCTAATAAGAAGAATGATATTTTCTTTTTCTGTAGTTTGTGAATTAATTAATTATTTTGTGAATTGTCACAAGATGTGCTATATAAAGTATCATTGATGACATTCCAATTCACATAATAAAATGATTGATTCTTGTCTATTTATGCAAGAAATGCTTAGGTCATCTTAGGTTAATTATGCCTAGATTCTTGTGTTCACTTGCAATATCAAAAATCATGAAAGTAGTACTTCGGTCATAGGCTAAATTATACCATCGATGCGTGTACTCACTTTCAACATTTTAAAAGCTCCATGATGATACAAAGAAAAATAAATGGACTGTTAAGGTGCCAATGTTTGCATATAGATTTGCATGATAAAATTAGATTGCATTCATGTTAATCTTACATTTGTAGAGTATTTGTTACAAAAGCTAGTAAAGGATTAAAAAACGATGTTATCTTTTATCATAAATGGATTGAGTATACTTGACATTAAAAAAAACATCATCATTATCATGTAGCTGCATAATCATTTCCATTGCAAAATTAGAAATGTTATTATATCATTTCATCATTTAAACATTTGATCATATAATTTTCAGTAATCATGTCATTTCTTCATTTGTGCATCACATCATAAAATTGCAGGAGAAAAAAACTATAAAAAACAAATCTCTATATAGTTGCATTTTCATTCACCCATTCATCATATCATATATCATACATTCGAAGTACCATTATATTGATCATTCATTCATACATTCATTGCATCATTAATTTGTATTAGAAAAAAAATTTAAAAAATAGAGTACATCATATTCATCTCCATCATTATGTCATCCATCATTTAAAATCATATCCAAAAATCATACATATAGATGCATTTTCATATCATTTACATATATCTATTATCATACAACTATCATCATGCATCCATACATCATCATTATAGGCATTATCACGTAAAACATCTATATAATTAATAGCATATCATAATGATCATTAAATGCACCCATAACATCATAACATAAATCATCACATGGCATATAGAAATAAATAATTAAATGCATCCATCATAGAACCATATAAGCACATATAAATCACTGCATATCATATAAAGCTCAAAAATCATAATTTCAAGTATACAATGATGTTTGTAATGTAAAGAGATACAACATCAAAATGGATGTGAATCAAAACACCCGAAGATACATCATGTCTCAAAATATATCATGGAAACAACTCATAGAGCTGTAGTGCTAGCTCCAGATTGTGCAGGCATCTCGGGACCAGTCCCTTCACCACTAGACATACCGGGATCTCTCAAATCTCTTCGAAGAGGCTGTGTCACACCCACACTAACAGTCCTGGAATGAGTTCTGCTTGATCGAGACTGTGCATAACTGACTCTCTGCTCAAAGGGAATAACATCATGGTATTTGCCTCTGTAATACTCTGCCTCTATACCCACACTGAGAACCTCTCTTAAATAATCGGCCACAGATGTACCATCAGCCAATCTCTGTAATCTCTTAGCTCTAATATATGCTTGCTCTGCAGCCTCTCTAGCTGCATCTCTCTTGACTGTCAACAAGGCAATCTTTGTTTGGGCAGCTGCCAATTGTTCCGATACCTGAGCTAGTGTCTATGCATGGGCTTGGGACCGTGTCTGCATCTGGGTCTGTATCTACACCAATAAACCTTGAGCCTATATCAACTACCCTTGTAAGGTCTTCACCTGCACCTATAGGCTTGCAATTTACGTCTGCTGCTACTGGGAAGGTAAACCGATCTGCACATGTTGCTCTACAAGAGATACTACTAATCGCCTCTTATGAGGCACCATGACCTCTCTAACATCCAAAACTAGAACTGATCTACTAGCTCCACCTGATACACTGGCACCACCTGGTCCTCCACCTCCTCCACCATCATATCCTCCATCATCTCCACCCCCGTCTCCACCACCTCTGTACACATCATCATCATCACTACTATCATAATCATCATTGCTCCCCACATCCTCCTCCCCCTCCACATCCTGCTCCTCCTCACCACCCTCCTCTCTCCTCCATTGGTGACCGTGTGCAACCACAACATCCTCCTCACCAGGTAATGGCACTGGATCATCAGGAATGGTAATCCATGGAAAGGGATGTAGAGCTAGATACTTTGCATAATACGTTGTAACAGGTGCCTTGGTAATATCAGGGCGAATCTCCCAGACTAAAGGCTGTAGACCCTGGAACTCCTGAATGGCTGAATCATATGAAATGCAAGGTCCCCAATTTATAGAATCTAACTGACGATGACCATAATGGGCAACACCCTGGGGCATGCCCTGTACAATACCATACTACTCGAGCACCCTCCTGAACAAAAATCTCTCCAAAACCCAATGAGTTCGACCAATCAACAACATCGACTGAGAGAGATATGGCAACTGAATATCGTCATCATCCCACTGCTCGCAATATAGATAAGGCCGCCATGTGACAACCTCAACATCATCCAAGAATCTCCTCCAATGCTCTAACTTACCCAGTCTGGGATGAGTAAGACAACCTGTATATCTGTGAACATACGACCTCATGGCTCGTCTTTGTCTAAATATCATTGGATGCGTAACAACTATATGCTCCCACACCCACACCTATAATAATGTAACTCCTGAAGACAAACTACAACCTCAAAGGTAGAAAACCAAATGCAAATCGTGATAAAGATGAGAAAACATACACATGCCCCATGCATAGATGGTACTGTGTATAATCATACTCTCCAACACACGACCCCAACCAACAGAGAGTCCCTTTGACCTATGATCAGGACAAAGGAACCCTCCAATAAAACCAACAAGAACAAAAGGAAAACTGGCATAAGCATCCACCATATCGCGCCATGGAATCTCATATCCACAAATAGTATCATCCTGGAGCACTCTGCGTAGAGCCTCGGTCCCGCCCTGCTCTGAAGAATTATAAACAACAATATCACCAACAATGGGTATCCTCAAAATCTGCCAAACATCCTTAGGAGTGATAGTCATCTCACCGGTAGGAAGGTGGAAGGTATTATGCTTGCTATGCCACCTCTTTGCTAGGGCTATCAGGAGACCCCGATTAATTCTAATCCGGGGCATGTCTAGAAGAGATGACAAACCACAACGTGTGATGACTACTGTTTTGGGCTGCATTAGCTATGGTATCAAATCAAAGGTCCTGGGAAATAGCTCTCGAATTTGAAGGTTCACAAATGACTCCGATCATCACAAAATATTGAAAGTCAGTAGTCTTTGTGAATTCATCAAATGTCAATCAACCTATCAAATCTAATTAGCTTTGTTGAGACTTTGCTAAAATATTGTGAGCAACTATCAAATCAACCTCACCAATCATGAGGTCAATCATCAAATCTATCAATAAATCTCACCTATCATGAAGTTTATTGGTCAATTTATCAATCAACCTTTCCTATCATGAGGTTAATCATCAATCTTAAATTGTACCTCGCCTATCATGAGGTCAATTAGTCAAATCAACCTCACCTATCATGAGTTTTATCAAATCAAGCTATAACTATTTCTCGCCTATCATGAGGATAATTATTGTCAATCAATCATCAAACCTCACCTATCATGAGGTTGAACATCATCTACTATATTGGGATCATCAATCATATCAAATCAATGGCTGACATGATAAAAAATTGACATAATCAAGGACAGCATTGGAAAATTACATCATTCTAATTTCAATGTGCTAAAACAGTGTTTTTATGTGCCACAAATTTCAATGCACCATTAAAACACCTCAATGCGCTAAAACAAGCAGTAAAAGCACTATTTCATTAGATACACCATTTCAGGAGGTAAATGTGCCAATTCAGGTAGTCAATGCACAAAACCAAAGGATGTGTCATTTCATAAAGTCTATGTGCCATTTCAAATGACAAATGAGCCATTATATTCGATGTGCTACTTGAACCTATGTATGCGCTAAACAAACTATCCTAAGCACTAAAACAACCTATGCGCTAAATCATCTTAACTATATGCTAAAACTTTTGACCTATAAGTTATTCTAGTCTATGTGCTAAAACAATAATTCTATGCACTACTACGGGCTTCAGATGAGCTAAAAAAATAATTCTATGCACTACTGTGGGCTTCAGATGCGCTAAAACAATTCAATAAATTACAAATTGGAAAAAAAGGCACGAAAAACAAGGAGGTTCACAGGTATGTACCAGAGGTCCATAAGCGGTCGGGTGGTTGTGATGACTCATGCACTTGAAATAGTGAGTGTGGTAAGGGATTGACATTTTGCTCCAAATTGCTCTCACTCCAAATTCTCAAAACTCAAATTGCACAAATGAATTCTAAATCACCCTTTTAGCTTTTTTATAGAGTGATTAGAGGTGATTTTTATGGGATTTATTTAATTTATTTATTGGAGGATTAATTCAAAACTTATCACAGGGGCATCTTTCAAACTGTTTGTCGAGAGATAAATTATTTCATCATCGTATCTTTATCAAATCATCACAAATCATTAGAAAATCATTGAAAATTTTGAAAAATTCCAAATTCCAAAATCTAAAAAAATCATCAATTTATCTCCCAAGGGGGCATATATTCATCATCACAACAAAATCAATGTCTAGGGCATATCGATTTTTTTTTGTCAATACTAGTAGCAGCAGCAAAATTTTCTTTGAAGCAATGCGTAAACAGATCACTTCAAAGAGGGGAAAAATGTATACACCTAAAAATGGTTTGGATAATCTAATTAATTAAATACGATTTATTTGATTAATTAACCTTTAATTCTTCTACTATTAAATAAATAGAAATATTTATTTATATAGTTCATCTTCTAAATATGTCAATCTTTATTCTCTTATTTCGTCTTAATTAAATAAACGAATTTCACTTTGTTTTTTTTAATTATTATTATCAAATTCTTCTACTATTAAATAAATAGAAATATTTATTTATATAGTTCACATCTATATTCTTTTGATTATTCTATCTTAATCAAATAATCAAAACTTCAATAATTTTTATTTAATTACTATTATCCCTCTTTTATTAAATAACCAATATAAAAAATATTTGTATATTTTAATAATTGTTATTTCTTCCTAAATTTGAATAAATCCAAAATATTCAAATTAAAAGCATATTTCTACAACTCATCATATTCACCTACCAAATTAGACATGAAATGTCTAATTTAATTCATCTCAACCTTAACGGGAAAATTTGGAGACAAATTTGCAGGCAATCCTCTTCATCCTCTTCCAATGATTCTTCCTATCTTCTGGCTGAGTGTTTTTCTGGGGAGGAACAATCCCCATAATCAACTCAAGCTTCTTCATCCTTCACCATTGAATCCTCAAGATCAAATCTAGACCTTTGTTGTGCTACCCCTTCACAAATGTGCTGCTATGAATCTATAAATACAACCTTTTTCTACAGGAAATGAATCCAAAATTGTGCAAACTTACTCTACAGAAATACCAATTGAGCAATCAAGCATATTAGCAATAACAATCATAGCATTTTAGAATTGATATCATGGATGCATCATAGCTGTAGCTTCCTTTCATCAAGTTTCATGTCAATTTAGATCACAGCTTCATTATTATCATTTAGATATCACCATATAGGATTTAGATTATTGCATTTAGTAGCATCTCATTCTCTAGATTGGCATTTTAACAGTCACAATGCTTACCAAATTTGAGAGCCTAGTGACTTAATAAATCTTTGGAGATAGAGAACAATATGACGCTTTCAGTAGATTCTTGCTTTAAATTAGTTTAAATATTGTTGAATCTTTGATATAATGTCTTATTACGAAGTGTTTTTTGTTATTTTAATCATTACTTATTCCACACTTACACACACACACACACACACACATATGTATGTATACACAACCAATATATTAATATAACAATGTGTTGCTATGTTGATATATTCTTTTGTATATCGATTATATATACATGCTTTATTAACATTTGATAAACATATATATATATATATATATATATATATATATATATATATGAACTAATAGAAAAAGGAAAGAATAGAAAAAAATAGAGGAGTACAAAGTATAGAAGTGTGTTGTAGAGGTACCAACAAAGTTTTGTATAGTTTCAAAGTAAGTAGTAACATTGAATTGTGTTCTTGTGAACAAATTGTAATATCTTTTTTTGTAAATCTGATTGGTGGGTGCCATTAGATATCTAGGTAGGTGCTCAGAGTAGGGAGTGGGTTTTCCTTAGAGTTGGTGCTCATAAAACTAGGGGATTGGTGTCTCCTTAGGGTTGGTGCCCTTAAAATTTATAATTGAGCATTTGATTATGAGGATGGATTAGGACAATATATATATTATATCAAACATATCCATATATATGTATGTATGTATATGTACATGTTGTATTAATATTTAACCGTTATTTTCTTTGAGATCGACTATCTCAAGCAATGATAATTAACCGATTATAATACTATATGCATATGACTTTGAATTCAATTCATCTTCATAGCTTGGTGACCAAACTTTGAGATGATTATGACTATTCTTCATGAGCTGCTTTTTATGCTCTTGTTGTCAATACTAAAAGAGAGTTTGAATCTGCAAACTCTACAACCTTTAAGTCAATATTGAGAATAAGTTAACGCCATTGTGTATCATAGACTTGGTCAACAAAATTACCACGATTTGCTATAACAAATCAAACAAATATTAATATATTGAAACAATCGACGACTTTATCAAATCAATTTAATGTGTGAGTCGATACTCAACATAGACTTAGTTGATGCTTATGTTGGATGGCATACTCTTGTTATTGACTGCTTCTCTTGAGGATGAAACCACACCACCTTTGTATCCTTTCAGCATAGAAGTATACTTTATGTTGACAATCGAATTCTATCACATGGAGAGTTGATTTGGTCTCCAATTGTTGTCAATATGAGGGTCAATCTGTTGATACTTGAGTTGAGTCTTTTCTTACATGCTCGCCACCTTTTGAGTTGTGTTAGTGGTGTTGCTACGCATGCTTGCTGTTGTCAAAGTCATGCCTAAATTGCAGGCAGTGTTGTTACCAACTTGTTGTATAAATAGCCGCAAGAGTTCATTTGTTTGGGACACATCATTATTATCTTCTATACGTTATTTCTTGTGTAAAGAGACTTTTCATTTTAGTGTGCTTTTCTATCTACAATATTCTATCAAAATAGTAAGGGAGAGCCTTGAGTTTTAAGTGATTTTTATCATCTTTTGAGGAGAAGCATTTTCCAACTTGAGAGTTAAGAGTTGAGAGACTTTGTTGGAGGTGGTTGTTGCTCTAAAGGTGTTGTGACTACATCCCATCGAATTGGGAAGCTATAACACATGAATGAGGATATTCTAATTTTGATTATTCTAGTTTGAGTATGCTATTTCTTGATTTATTGAACTAGTCTTGATACTTGCATGTAGATAAAATCAATGTTTACTTTGTTTGTGCATTGTTTGTAAGTACTCCATAGGAGAGACTATTTTTCTTGGGTATTATTATTATCATACTAGACAAGAGTAGATACAGATAAAATAGTATGTTTATCATAAGTATTGTTATTATACTAGATATGATCAAACATAAACAAGCTTAGAGAACACTCAAAACTAGATAATTAATTATGCTAGATGGCTAGTAGGTTACTCTTGGGAATGTTTTCCAGTGAAGGGAGGGAATTTGTACTTTTCTTATTGAGTTGTGTTACCTTAGGTTGTGTTAAGGAGATAGGTTATCCTAGGGAGTAGCTTTCCCATGGAGAGGGATTGCCTAGGCATAGATATAATTGCCTCAAGTCAAAACGATCTTGCTATAGTGTAAGTGAATGGTAGACCTTCACTCAAAGTACCGAGTGAGAATACTTTGGCCAAAGTAGTGGGAATGTCCAAGACTCCACTATAGATAGTGAGATAGCTGAGACTCCACTGTCAATTCACCATGTCTACTTAAATGCACGAAGGGTACCTAGCATAGGTTATAAATCCTAGTCATGTAGGGCATCACACCAAGCTTAAAATGGTATGTTGTACGGGGTTACCCAACCAATACCTTCGTCGAAGGGTAGGGCCATCTATCATTGATTGATGTGTGGGGGACTGCATATGAGTCCATGGTTGGAAAAAAAGTACTTGAGTGATGCTTCTCCTCCTTAGCAGGTGACATAGGACCAAGGTTTTGAAAGGTGGATTCCTGGACCATTTATATCTTATGTCATGAGGCTTGAAGAAGCTATGTATGTAGTTTTGTACTTTCTTGGAATATTGTACTTTGTGAAGTATTGTAATGGAATGGAAATCCTTATTGTAAGTTGTATAACATATTTGTTCATACATTTTCAATAAAGAAAGGAATTTTTTTTATTGTAATGGCTTATACATAGTTGTTTTTTACTTGCATAGTAAAAAATTAGGAAATTTACTTCAAGTGAATGTTTGCATATTACATGTGGTATCAAAGCTACCAGGTCTAGCTCTAGAACCTATGAGCTTGTCATTCTTTCCATCCAACATTCTCTAATGTTGTGAATTCTTGTTCCAAGATGGTACATCTCAGATTAATGGCTTGAAAGTCAGTAATCAGAAATGAGCGCTACCTCAAGGCCATGAAGGAAAGAGAAGCCATCATTAGAACCATAGAGGGAACCAACTTTGACAATGTCGTCTAGTTGAGTGACACCGAGATATTTAGTCACACACTTTCTCAGATCGAAAATGTGAAGAGAAAGATGAAGATGGAGGCTATGTGGAATAATCTACCTTCCATTTCACCAGAAAAGTTTGAGTCATTATCACTTTCAAGGGATATGCCCTTGAAAGGAAGTATTAGTTTGACATTCATCTTTAGGGAACCTAGAGTTCTTCCATTGTTTGAGGTAATAGTAATTTCCTCAAGTAACAATTTTGAGGAATATGTACCTCTAGATCAGCTAGATGTGAAATGGTCTCATGAACCAATGTTTGCGAAAAGAGTAGACCATATTGTTGATGAACACCATATTGGCACTGAACCTCATAACTATGCATCAAATAATAAATCTAAAGGGTACTATCCATTTTGGGATAGGTATGAGCAATTAAGGGATGAACAGAAAGATAGAGATGAACAACAATTTCAGTTTGTAGGATATACTCCATTAAGTTATGTGTCAAAGAGTGAATCTAAGGGATACTCTCCTCTCGACAATCTAAATAGTTGCTCCATGTAATCAAAGGATATTGAAATCCTTGAGAAATGAATAAAATTATTTGTATAAAAGTGTTTGCTTAATCTTATGTGGAATTATTTATGTGCGTATGAATGCAATTTTTAATGTATTCCATAAGATAGTTGATAACATAACTTAGTCTAACATGGATAAAACATTCAGGTAAAACTTGATCTTGTGAGGATGATGAGGACACGAACCAATCCTGGTGGTAGCCAAGAATTTGGGCAAGGACCAATAGGAATTGAAGCTAGGCTTGACCAAACCTTGACAAGGTTGGATAACCTTGAACAAGAAAGGGTGAGAGCTAGGGTTGAGGAATAAGTTCTTGTTAATAGGAATGAAGGTAAAAACTCTTCTCATGGATGTAATGAAAACCATGACCAAGAAATAGAAAGATCACCAACACCATTT